>JAACYV020230642.1:9842-24058 GCA_009936425.2 Chrysaora fuscescens | reverse complement strand
ACTATCTCGTCGTAATTTATTGTCACTATAAATAGATACAAAGTATCACCGGTCAGTATTGGAAAGTAATGTATGAGATGTATAAGAAAGTAAAGTATTAGAAAGTAAAGTATTAGAAAGTAAGGCAAAACGAAAGTATAAAAGTATAAGATGACCCCTCGTGTAGAGAGGCTCACCGACCCGGTTAGAGAGTATAAGAACGTGAAATTTTACCAATAAAAATTGTTAAAATAATATTGATAATCGTATTCTTTGTTTTTTTTTCTCAAGAATTTAAGGGCCCCAGGTATTGCCGATTCTCGTGTGTTTATTCGTCTATAATCTAGAAGAGTCGACCAAAAGCGTTAACCACACAGTAATTCCAATTTTGCTATGCCGCACAACTTAAAAGCTTTGTATTTGCTCAGAATAAACCAGCTGTTCAAATTTTTATCAGTGCACTTAGATCAAAAGAGAACACAAGAAATAAAAACCAATAGAGAAACCAACAGACTACAAGAGAAACATATCAATGTGTTGTGACAGGTGAAACCTTCTGTGCACCAAAACCATTTTTGTAGAGAAGGTTAATAGTCAATGTCTTTAATACTATTATCTAATAACAGGACTTCTTGAACGCCAACAGATTTGTGAAAGTATCCTGCACAAAAAGCTATCGATATGTCTAGTAACGGAACACTACAAACTGTTCACACAAGAGCGAAAACAGAAATAGCCGTTGAAACATCGGGTATGGTGTTAATATTTCTGATCGGGGCAATAAGCAATCCTTTAACTGGAATAATGGTTTGTAAAAATCGAAGACTTAGAAACCTGCATAATGCGCTGACGATCAATCTAATCGTTGCTGATTCAATTGCCACGTTTTTCTGCGTGCCACCAGTAATCTTCACCTTGGCATTTGGAAAATGGATATTTGGAAAGGTTTTCTGCCATTTCATTGGTTTCTTGACATTCGTTGTGGGTATTAGCTGTTTATGGACAATATTATGGCTGAGCGTGATGAGGCTTCTAATGTTAACGAAACCACAAGTGTATGCTTTAATAGTTATGCCCAAGTACATCATTTGCATTATCATTTCTACATGGTCAATAGCACTTCTAAGTGGTGTGATTGTTAACGTTGTGGGGACGTTTGCATTCAAGCCAAAGTTTGCAGTGTGCTTTTTCGTTTTCGATGATATCATAAGCCTGGCTTCAGTAATGACACCTTTGGTTTTGTTGCCAATTTTCTTTTTGACAGTCTTAACAACAGTAATTGTAATAAGAATGAAACATCGAAAAGAAAATAAATTGAGATTCAGATATCATGGAGAAGAAAGGGAGATCGCAAAAACATACGTCATCTTGGTTCTTGTTTACATCATATGCTATTTCCCAGTTTTCCTTATCGAAGCAAATTTCACATCGAACAAGGGACAGGATATTCATGTGGTCCCTGTTCTTGCCACATATTTAGGTTTATTACCTTTCAGTCTCAAGACTTTGATAAATGTAATGACGAAGAAGGCCTTTCGAAAAGAATTAATAGCGCTCTTGCACAGAAGGAACAGGGTAAATGTAACAAATACAAATTTACAGACAGCCTGGCATACAGCAATGCTTCATGACAGAAGGGAAAACGAAGCAGCCAACCATATTGTGACAGCGGGAATCTGAACTAAACAAGGCACATGTAGAGACACAAAGGAAATTCTAATTTTAAAACACCAGTCTGATGGATATAACGAAATTGAAATAATTCGTAAAAAGTACAATTCAATGCCATTAAGAAATCCTATCGTTCCAAGACATCTTTTTAAACAAACATCGCGAAATAAAGTGAACCCGAAGTGCGGATAGACTTGGAAGTTACACAATTACATCAGGAATAAACAAACTTTTATTCCTTTGAATAGTTTAACCGCTCGCATAAAGAACGAAATGATGTTTGATTAAAATATCATTGTAAAAGTCTTGAAGGAGCATCAACAAAGAGAAAATTAGACGCTAGTTAATTAAAAGGATTCATCTTAGTTTTTGTAATTACCTTTAACAAAAGATGAAAGCCAACGAAAACTAGTGTCAACACCTACAGAAGAGGAGGCAATTGAAAACTCTTTTTCACTTTTAACAGCGTAACTTGGCTCCTCAATATCAGTTCTAACATTTTCTCCACTTCTGTCGCCATCATTGTCACTTTCTAAGCATCAAAAATGGAAAATACAATTAAACATGAACACAGGGTTTAAGGTTGAAAAAATATCACATTTTAAATCAAAAGAAATATAACCAAATATTTAAAAGTCAAATTGTAGAGGTATCAGCTAGGGAATCTCAAATTTATCAACAAGAAAATGATAATAATTAAAAGTAAAGAATCACCTTCCAGCTTGTCCTTGTCTTCCTCCTCCTCTTCATATCTGCAAAGACAAATCAGGAAAATTATTAACATATTATTGTTTTGACTCTGTTAAGAAACATAACTAAAAGTGTCTATGCTGCTAGCGGGACAACAATACAGAGACAATTATATTGTAAACAGATAAGATGTTGGTAAAACGCATTAATTTGAAAGGAAGAGATATAAGACCAGCACAGCAAGACTAGAATTCAGCAATCAACAAAATTGTAGAGAGCATCAATTTATCAACAAATGTCACCTTTCATGTTGTGATGTGATGGACATAGATTTAAAGAATGCAGAACAAAGAGTGGTCACTGAAGGTAATACATGGGATGGAGTTGCCAAAATCTGAAAAAGAATGACAGAGTTTCTTCAATTCTAAAATTGGCGTTAAAAATTAGTGAGAAAGAATTGGATTAGAATATCACCAGAAACTTAAAAAAGTTAGATATTTCTATTTACAAAATAGGGTAAAGAGAATTGAAAGCAAGACTATTGTCATTTCATAGCCTGGATAGGATAAAAGCACTCCTACAAGCAATAAATATGAAACCCATCAACATAAAGAAAGGTTTATATACATTCAATTCATTTTCATCTCTTCAAGTGTTCCAATCTTTAATAGAAAACATGGCATACAATTGTGCTGCATCACAAAGCAACTGAATGTAGAACTTCAAGATTTACACGTAGAGGGAATTAAGTAAATACCTTTCTTACAACTTGCAATGAAGGCATACTTGAACGACTATATGGTTCATCTTTAATGGCATCTGGCTCCATTGTTTTGCCTTTAATAAAAAATATCACAAAAACATTTTGCTTGTTAAGAGGTTCTGAGATTCCGTTTAAAATGTTGGACTATTTAAATCTTCAGCTGCTGAGAAAAAGATCTTCTCGGGGGCTCTTATAAGAAAATGATTTCCAAAACTAACAATGCAAACTCAAAACCCAATTATTGCATTTAATCTCAAAGCAAGGAATAGGATTGATAAATAACACAAGAAACAAAATTAAAGGGTTGGAGAAAAACATAATTTTTTATAGAAAACATACTAGTTCTATATCCAAATATCTTCTCAAATTCAGATTGAACTGTTTCTTCTGTAAGCTCCTGGAGTTAAAAAGGCAAACAGGTTGATGTGAATCTTCCTTCATTTTGAAAGTTGTTTTTGAAAATGATCATCTTGGCAAGGAGACAAATAACAGGAACAGCCTGCTAATATTATGATAAATTCATTTAACAAACCAATAAAAACAAATCAATATTTATGAATTACCTCGCTTTGTATTGTCTCCTCTTGGAAAGTTTTGTCTGGCAATGCTTTGTAAATATTCTAAAATTTTAGTAACAGTATTGAAAAGAATAGCACAACATTTGCTTAACAAAAATGTTTAGACATGGCTCAGTAATAATTGATTATATCTAAAGAAATGATGTATAACTGCATTGCTGCGTGTCAAAATGACAATACAAGCAAGAGTGGGAAATATTTTATTTTCCATAGCAAATTGATTGTCACCTTTTGGTCCGTGAAGAAATACAAGTTTCCAAAATCAACTCCCTCCTCAAGCTTCATCCAGTTATCTTTATTGGTTTCAGTGAACACAGCAGACAAAGCTTTCTCATTACGACAGGTTTTCTGTGCAATTGCGACAGGCTTTGGACTCGATGCTTCAAAAAAGTAAACTGGAAAAGAGAGGAAGTCTAATTAACAAGATATGTAATAATAATGTTGTTTCATCTTGAAATCAAGACTTGTTTATTAAATATTGAGATTTAGTTTCCAAAAGCAAGCTTCAGAATAGATAATATCACATTTTCTGTCATCAACAAATTTTATTATAACCCTATAAGATATCAGAAAAGCAATTATTGTTAACTAATTTGCTATTAACTTACTTTTACTTTTACTCTTTGAAAATGATGCAAAAACTGCAAACAATCCAGAAAATGGGTCAGTAGCCATACAAGTGACTTGCGCTTCTAAACTCCACCACACAGTGCATGTTAAAAGGTTCCAGCAGATAAGATAATGGGTCGTCCTCACTAATAGATATGCTGTAGCTGGACCAGAACCAAAGACAATGTCACTAACAAAAAATGTGATAATTCATTGATAATTTTAATTGCAACAATAAGGAGCCCAGGAGAACAAAAAGATAGCTTCCAATTCAGAAGTAAATGTCAATTCTACAGTTTGTGAAAAACAGCTTTGAAGGCTTAGCAATATGTGAAAGTCTTCTTAGTTGAATTTGCTACTTTTGCATTCATCCCTTATTGAACAAAACAGTGACAGTCATTGCCCAATTACACAGAATGCAAACAGTCCAAAAAATGTTAGCAATGAAAGAGAATACTATCTTACCAGATTATTTCATTTTGAACTGGACTATAAAGACTGGTTTTCATCTCTCCAATCTCAGCATCCCATACTGTTATTGTCTGAAGAAGTAATAAATAAAAATAGCAACAATAATACAAATAGCCTTGCTTTATAAACTGGGCTGATTAATAAAAAAGCTTAACAGATGCTTGTACTTCTAACAAAAAGCCTTATTTTTAATATTTATAAAAAAGTTACTTAAAGCTTAAGCCTGGATCATGGAATAAATAATTTCACACTGTTCCTTATTGAATAAGCAACAAAAAACCACACCTAATTACACACTGAATGCTTTATAACTTAAAATACATCCTTTCAGCCAACTTAGTTCAGAGGATATCACTTAATAGTCACTTTATTCAATCTGAATAATCTTTTTAAAAAAAAGTATTCCTTGCTCATTGACTGCAATATGCTTTCTTCAAAATGGTAATTACACGAGGTACATCTCCTTAACTCACTTTTCCATATGTTACAGCAAGTAGGGATCCATCTTCAGAGAATGATGTTTTTCCACAAGGACCATTACCATAGTAGCACACTGCATGACATGACCATGTGATTTGCTCCCCATCACCTAAGATCCAAAACATGGCTTGCAATGTCAGTCCACAAAGATTGCAGTGAACAACGGAAATATCTACCTTAAAACCCTTCTCATTAGAAAAATATATTGTCTTGCATATTATAAAAAAACTAAACATTGACAAGTAACATAAAATAGAAGAAAATACCTTTATTATTCCCTGTCTCTAAAGCCCAGATTTTGAATTTTCCACCCTCATCAGAGGTGACAGCTAGGTGTTCAAAAATGGATACTTCTGGCTTTGGTCTAAAGCGCAAATCTACTATGTTTTCCTCATGTGGAGGATCAGCAACTGTATTCTGTTTGAACCTAAAGAATTGAATATTGGTAGATCGTTACTTTTTGTAGAGTAGAAGAAAACCCTAGAAGCTGAAAATGGCGAAGATCTAAAAAAACATTTAAACTCTTAAGCTGCATTTTAGTTTAAATTACATTTTCTTCATAATATAGTTTGATTTCAAGATCAAACAGGTTCTAATATGAAAAAATTTCAGAAACTGCAAAGAATTTTATGATGTCATTTGATATGTCCAAAAGGACTTCTCAAAGGCATAGAAAGGATCCTATGCCTTTTTTTAGAGAAATTATTAATTTTGCATTCTTCCCTTAATGAACAAACCATCAATAGGATATGTTCACTTACACTGAATGCTTCACTCAAAACATGACATGTAAGAGCAATGTATCACAAACTTGTGGTAGCTTTACCTGTTGTCTTCTACATCAAAATGCCAAAATTTTAGCTTTACTTCATCTGGTATGAGCTTAAAGGTTCCCTTTTCAATCTATACACAAAAAGGAATCCACAATGAGAACAATTTGGCAAATCAAGCCTTGCATTTGGTTTTTTTTCAAGCACAAATTTCTTTTATTTCCTCAGGTAATGCTACAAAGTCATGAAAACTTTGAGTATCATCACAAAGAGTGACAATAAAACAAGCAAGGATAACATAATTACAAGCATGGTTAAAATATTTTTTAGAACAAATAGGAAATATGAAATCAGTTTCAAAAATAAAGTTATATTTTGCTATTTCACTTACTGTAGCAAGCCACATTCCATCATAACTTAGATCAAAATGCTGTATTTCTGTAAGGAATGCTGATTTACTTTCGATTCCAGATAAGTAATTCTGCCCAACAACATCCAACTAGAACATCAACAAACATGAATACTTGAACCTCAAGAATGCAAAAATATTTGTTTAGAGCATATCAGAATTTTCATTGCATAACAAGAAAAGGCAAGATAACAAAATATGCCTTCTGTTCATTGGCATGTTGATTCCTTGGGTAATGCTACATAGCAATAACAAGTACTAAATAGCGACCTAAAGGAAGACATTGATATAGGCAGCTGGTTGACCTGTGCAAAAATGTGTAGTTTATCACAAGCTTCGATAGTGCCATAAAATGAGGAAAATCTTTTCTAAAGCTCCATCTTAACACTATGAAACCAATACTTACAATTATGGAAACAGAATCTTGGTCTGCATTGTAAAACTGAAGATGACCTGGTGGAGATCCAGGTAGGACTAGGCAATTTGTTCTTGGGTCATACCTCATGCCAATTTCACTAGAGCCTGTAAAGACAAATAAGCAATTATGCAACACATCAACCCAACCAAACACAACTAACTATTTTATCTAATATTCTGAGTATTTGCAAAATACAACAAAAAACAACAAACAAGATTGGACTAGATGCCAGATTAACAAGAGGAGTTCTATAAATGGCCCACCTTCAGAGATACCACGCAATGAACAGCAGAGTTTCTTGTCAACAGTTGAGATAACCTTCACAACTAAAAACCAAGATTGTTATTATTAAATATAAACCTAAATAGTGTGTTAGCACTAGCCCCCTTTCTTCAAAATATCATCATCAGAGTTTGACTTAAGAAAAAGTAACAAAACTAAATTATCAATATCAATATCACATTCTACGAGATAAAGAACATTATATGACTTTATTTACCATTATTAGTAAGACCAACTACAGCCAGTGTATCATCTTCAGAAATTGATAAATGCTTTACTGGAGCACCTAATCTTGGTGTAAAATCTTTTTCTAAGGTTTCCAGCTGCCATGTTACCATAACTGCTTCAATTCCTCCTGATAACAAATACAAACCTAAACAGCAGAAGATGGAGAATAAGATCATTCACATAGAATAAAATAGCTTTAGCAAAAGAACCAATTTAGGCCTAGCAGAACTAGGAAATATAGCTTCCTTGGGTAATGCTAGTAAGCAAAAGCACATGCTTACTAGCGACCTGTAGAAAGTACACTTGATTTTGGCAACAGTTTGACTAGCAGCAGAACACAAAACCTGCAATTAGCTTCGATAGTGCCATATTAACATTCAAACTATTTTCTATTTTTTGAAATACTTTCCTTGTCAGTGTTGATTACCTATAAACCATTGAATGAAACACAATCTATTAAGAAACAGATTATCCACTTATTACACAGAGTAGTGGCTACAAAATGATACAAACCATCATTTGTAAACAAAATATCATCTACTGCATGAGCATGCCAATGCAATTCAGTTGTAATTGGAGTTTTAGAAGCAGTGAAATTCTGCCTGTAAAAAAGAGTCATAATCAGGCGGGTTTATTGTTAATTGATTATTCAACTTTAGAATTTTCTCTACACCAATCTATACAAAAACACATTCAACTAGGTTAGAAATAACTAATTTAACAGCCCCTCTCATCATTATAGTTAATATGAGGAATAAGGAATAGGAATATGGAGCAATTAAATAGAATTTGTGTGTATATTTAAGCATTAGTGAGTCTAAATATTTATAAAATAAGTATCATCACCTGGACCTACCATAATACAATCTTCCCTTGACAATTCCCTGTTGCTATCATTAACTTTGTTGGATGAAATGCAATGCAGGTGAAGAACTGACCTTCATAACCATATCTAAAAATGAAAATTATTATTTATTCATTATTAAAAATTGAAGTTTTATGAAGATAAAGTTAGTTAGCATTTGTAAGTTAGCATTTCCAGCTGGAATGAATTTTGTTTAGCAACTTTAGACATTAATCAAGGTCAGGGGCTTTTTGCCCTTTCAGCTGCTGCTATCCATGATTAGTTTTCTGAGAAAGGTTGTGTACATGATGGTTTCAAGTATCAACGAATATCAAACCTTGTTAATTTCTTATCAGATAGTGAAAATATCTTCAGTTTCCTTCCCATTATTGAAGCTATGTAATCACCCTGAATCAAAAATGATATTAAATTATATTAAATGATAAGAATGATATCAAAACAGAAAATTTTCTCACCAGAACACTCAAGCATTATTTGTGGCAAGAATATCATACAGTGCTTAATTCGTCATTTCTGTTTAAAGGGAAGTTTTGCTAGAAATTTAAGAGAATTTATGCTGCTTCCTTGGGTGATGCTACATAGCAATAAGAAATACTAAATAGCGACCTGAAGGAAGACATTGATGTAGGCAGCTCTTTGACTCATGGAAAAAAAATTATTTTATCACAAGCTTCGATAGTGCCATAATATGTGTGATTTGTCAAGATAGTCAAAATTTCTTCAGATTTGTTTGGGTATGTATAAAGTGCTGGGTATACAAAGTGTTTTGCCTTCAAACAAAAATATGGAATAGGTAATAATTGTTAGAATAAAAAAGTCAAACAAGTTTCTGTAAACATTGATTAATGTCATAGTGCTGATAAAAAACAAAGGAAACACATCAAATTAGTGATGTTTTTTTAACAGTATTACTTGCCTCCTTGCTTATTGATATTAATTTAGATCCATGGCCAACTGGACATATTGATTCTCCAATAAGTAAATTTTTACTATTCTTTTTGAAAACATTCAAGTCAACTTTGAGTAATGTTAATGTCTCAATGTTCTTCTCTAAAAAATAATTAGATAATCTCAAATTAATTAAATATACAGAGCAGGTTATTTAGATGAAAAAAGAGTAGGTCTAGCTGGTAACTAGCTGAAATAAAACTGATTCTCTTTTTTTTACGCTGCAGAATCTAAGTTTTCTTGACAAATAAATTATAAATTTACCTGTAGATCTTTTCTTGCTGACAAAAATGATGTCATCATATTTTGGGTGTAGCAGCATTGTACATATTGGGTATGACAATGAATTCCTCTGGGAAAAAGAAAATTGAAATATCACTGCCTGAATGGTATCGCAACTTTTTCTACTTTGCTCTTTATGATCTTTTTCAAATTACCTTCCCAAATTACCTTCCCTAAGTAAAAAGAATACCTTTATTATTGTTCCATCAGTGTAATCCCAGATGATTATACATCCATCTTCAGATGCAGATATAACCTGCAAAACAACAATTAAAAACTAGTAAGCTAGTACAATGAATGAAGAAAGCAGTGAGTGGTCCCTACCCAACATGGCAAAAGCACTCTGCTGAACAATTCATTGCCCTAATTATGACACAAATTCACTCTCACCTGAAATGGGTTTTTCTTTCTAAAATAGAAGTCAGTAACCGCAGATTCATGGCCTTCTAGCTTTCGAAGAATTTTTCCTGTTTTCAGACCAAATACAACAACAGTGTTGCCACATCCACAAAGTGCTACCCTTAAAAAAATGAATACAAAATTTACAGATAGGGTGAAGCCTGGTCAAGAAGCTAGATATTGCACAGAAAATGCAAACAATCACAGCTTTGGGGCAGGGCTGCCGTAATCAGAGGAAGGCAGTTCTGCCCCCATGTTTCTGGTGTCCCTGCTTCGGGGGAGATATGGTCTTAAGGTCTTTCAAGGGGAGGTCTCTTCAGGTGAAGTTGGAGAAGGTTAATGGAAAGGATCAGGGCCTTCATCTTTATCAATCACCAAACAGGCAATAATAAATCTATTCAAAACATAAATATATATAAGTTGTTAACAAATATTTCACCTATGGAAATAGTGTCCTTTGCCTCAATTTTCAAATTTTCTTTACATAAATTTTGTATTTAATATATTATTATTTTTTACTTGTTGAGGAGACAGGAAAGTGGGACACTTCTCGCCGTTATCTCAAGAATCCTATTAACCTAATAAGCAAGTTCTTAAGATAGTAGGCCCAGGTTGCCATTCGGGAAAATTCATTTAGGGACACTGGAGACGCGAGTTCTGTTATTCTTCATACCCTCAACCTCAACCAAAAAATAGAGCGGGGAGTGCTGCATTAGGCCGTCCAAACTACTATGCTAAAGTAGCTCGTTTCACTGCATGGATGGATCCTTCACTGAAATGGTCATACTTACTTTTTATTTCTGCTTATCAGCGTTCGCTGCGACACTAAGTTTTTACGATTGCATTGAATTTGCTCGACATTTTTCATGGCCAATGAACTAAGTTCCCCTACCATCTTTCTCCATGTGCGTTTGCAGAAAAAGAATCGTAGAGAATCACTGATCACAATGTGCTCCTGAACAAATGCATCATGGGTAATGAGTGACAGTCCACATTTTAATTCAACTCATTTTCAGAAATAACCAATGAGCGTGAATCACACTAAGTTCTTTGATGATTCATCTCGCTCTACTGTACTTGAAAAGCTGTTTTTTTCATTTTCTTTTATAAAATATAGTGGGAACGTTTTTGACTTGTCAAAAACTTCTAACTAAATGCAGTGCAACAACAGGTGTAGGCCTAAATGAAAGCATATAGATACAAGTGGAGAAGATAAATAAAGGCAATAAATATTCATGGATTGTCATTGATTTGATTATCTCTTTAGTTCAGCACAGTTATCATCTTAAATTAACAAAGCCAGGACAAATAATGGCCTCTATTTTCGACAAATATACATACTGTTTATCAGTGATGTTATTGTGTTTTGAAATATATAACATCTTACCACGTTGATTGGAAACAATGCATAAATTGATATTTCTGCTTTCTACAAGATATAATTGTTTTCTCGTTCTGCTGAATCAAACAATGCTTTTCTTTCAGCCCTATATGTTACTTATAAAAAGCCAAAGAAAAACAATTTGTATAATTGTTTATATTATATGTTTATATTGCTTGTGTTTGTATAAGTATCTATGTTTTATATAAAATGCAAGAAGGCATTTCTGATCAATATCGCTCAGTTCTTTTGCTTGAAATAATTTCTTCTTTTTTGCTCTACCTAATTCAAGGGTGGTTTCCAGAATGAGCTGCTCTGTGCATATCTTGATTCCTCAGCAGTAGATCTTAAATATTTTCATTTTAAACTGTGCTTCTTTTACAACATAAAATAGATGCTAAGATTCTTCGATAAGCTTTTCTGTAATCAGTGCTTGTTGTTGCATATGCAAAAATATTGGCAGCGGGGTTCATGTATGATAAACAAACAGCAAAGGTTACACTCCATCGAGGGGCACAAGGATAGCCACATGCTATTTCAGTTATGTCCACAAGAACAATAGGAACAACACAAAGGAAAAAAAGGCCTATAACAATGGCTACCATTTTAGCTGCCTTCAGTTCTTTCATAAATAGATGAGCTCTATACGTTGTTGCTTTTGCTTTACTTCTTGACCTCACACAGTTTGTAGAGGCTGGAGAATCAAGCATACAAATTGTTTAGTGTGAAAAACTTGTGTAAAACATTTAAAATGTAGCTAAGCTATTTTAGAATGGCTTTTACTTTGCTCATTTCTAATTAACTTGCTTTAAAGTTTCAATTTTAATCTTTCACTAAATGTTTAACATTTTAATGACTGACAATTAAGGGTCTACTATCGCTTAATAAACATTTCAGCCAATAAGCCTTTCCAAAAAGCAAATAGAAATTAATCAGTATTTAGCTTTCACAGTAAATCTTAAAAATCGTTTCTTACTGGTAACGTTTAGCCTAGAAACCTTTCATTTCACAACGTTTTCATTGTATTGGCTTCTATAAAGGGCTGGCCCGTGACGTCAGTATATTATCTCTATCTAGCCAAGGTAGTGGAATATTTTCTAGCCTTTTTTGTTTCTTTTATATCGTACTATAAAGTTGAGGAGATTGTACGCAGAAGCTAATAGTCACATGATGATTGATTTGGATTCAATTCTTCTTCAATTAAACATCTACATCACAGCATCCCATTTCCATTATAACATTAAAATTAATTTGTGCAATCTATTGACATGAAACTTCTGCTACACCTCGACCTAAACATTTTAGCATCACTTGAAAATATGCAAATTGTCTGTCACGATTTTAGTTTCTACCTGGAAGAAGTGATACCTTTGCTAAATCCGAACTATGTAAGGAATTACGCTATAAGCACAAATACCTTTTTCTTATTAGGGATTCTAGTTGTCATTCTTTAACCTTAAAGAATTAACATACAAGACTTACCTTGTGGTTCTTGATTTGTGGTTACTGTTCTTTTAATGCTGAATTCAACAGCCGATATTCTCTTAAGATGACGCACAGCAATGCGAAATATATAGATGTACGCCACAACCATCATCAAGAATGGACCAAAAACAGCACTTGCAAATACAAGTAACACATAGTTTTTATCAAGAACTGTCAGGTATCGACATACATCGACGTTTTGCTTTACTGAATAGTTATTATCAGTTTTCCAACCATAACCAGTAAATGGCAAAAAAGATACGGCAAATGCTAGCAACCAAGAGAGAGCAATTTGTCCAACAAGCTTGGATCTGCTGGATGTATGATTGTAAGTTAAAGGTGATGCAATGCTCAAAGCTCTATCCACGCTTATCAATGTAAGATTAAATACAGAAACATTGCAAAAAAAGGAAGTGAGTATTATAATAGTTTTACAGTTTTCAAGCTTAGTTGACCACATGCTACCAAAAAGTTGAACAATTCGAAGAGGTGCAGCCAATGATGCAATTAAGATGTCGGAAACGGCAAGATTTACAATCAGAACATGAGTTCTTGACTGCAATGTGTGAAATTTACATGTGGCCAGAATAGTAAGAATGTTGCCAAATATGGCAAAGAATAGAACAAGGCACATGCCGGTGAGGGCAAGATATTGTTCTGTGTCCTTTAAAGCGCTCATTTTGATGCAGTTTGATCAACTGATGTAACAGTGTGTATTCAAGCTTCTCGTAATATCCTTAAGCACCCGAGTAACGATTGTATAGGTCTTAAATTATGCAAGGATCTTGTCTTTTTCTACAAAAATAAAGAAAATCAAAGTCATTAGAAGAGGGAAATTGTAACTGTACGTTAAATTTCAAATCTAATTGCCATAAATTCTATCCGCATCACGTGGCTATTCAAAACAATTAACTCACGTAAAATGTGAATTATATTAGGGCAGGTGGCTATCTACTACAGTGGATTGAAACAGTTTTATCAAGCAAGTTTTTATCCTTATTCATTAGTTTCCAATAAACAACTTCGCACTGCACATGATTTTAGCCAGGATTAAAGCTATGAACTGTTACCAAGCACAGTGGAAGCGAGACACCAAAGTTGGCAAACGTGCGTGGCATGAAAAGTTAATGTGTCTTTGAAGTTGGGAAGGAGCTCGTTGATGTGTAAACGCATATCTATCCGAACAACTCAAAGATTTTTAGACAAAGTGTCGTTTTCCGCGCTCATATACACATCCCTTCTACGATCACGAACCAGCTATTCAACTAAAGATCATAACCATGTTCAACGGTCTGTCCCCATTGATAATTTGCTCTTTTTTGTTCAATTTATATTTTTGCGAGTTTTATTTAAGCGTCAAGATTTTTAAAAGCGGGTAGTCGCTGAAACACATTTTTGTATTTTTTCTTGATTCCCTATTCAGTTTCACAAAATCATATTATAAGCTATACAATCACATAAGAGCATTTTGCCATGATGTTTTAATCAGTTGGTTTCGAAGTAATGCC
>JAACYV020230420.1:0-19337 GCA_009936425.2 Chrysaora fuscescens | reverse complement strand
GGGGGGGGGGGAGAGGAAGGGGGGGGGGGGGGGGGGGGGGGGGGGGGGGGGGGGGAGGGGGGGGGGGGGAGGGGGAGGGGAGGACTAGTGAGGAATGAAATCTGTACTTAGCTATAACTTAGAATTACGTTCATGTAACGGTCACAGATTTCTAGCTACTCTGCAACCAAAAGCAGATACAGTACCTAAAGGTACCAAGACAACGTTTGGAACAAACCAAAAAGGGTTTCCAGTTTACAAGATTTTTTACATAAAGAAAGATCCATAGCCTTGCAGAATATATCATCTGTAAGTGAATGCAATCATTGTATCAGAATGTTTTCACGGAACCAATATCAGCTCAAGAATACCTTGTGCATATATTTCGTTGAATTTTGCTTATTTCGGTTAATAATTGTTGTATTCACTTTCGGTTTGTAATTGTTAATAATCTTTCCTGGATATTGATATGCCATTATATGATTAAATATCAGAAAAAGAAGAATTACTGTTTATTTCCTTAAACGCCTCCTCTAAAAACAACTAGGTTACATATAAAATTTTCTGCCTAGATAGTTGCTTTCATTTTAAAAGAATTGAAACTTCATTCGAAAGAATTCTTTGATATTTCGTTTAAAGGTATGTCAACGGAATAACAAGTTGGGGCGATGGATGTGGAAATGCAAGAAAGTATGGCGTGTACACCAATATCACAAGTATTGAGAAATGGGTCTTTGGTGTTATGGCATTTCCTGATCGTCACAAAAAGGCCAATTAGTGATACTGTAGAGTGATTTGAACTCAAATAGACCAAGAAGGCAACTTCGTGCAGGTTCTTATTCTAGATATTTTGTGATGTAGAATCAGAAATAAATTATCAAAAGATGCAATGCTACTTGGTTGTTGCATATTTACAGAATAGCATTTTTCTTGATATAAATTCAAGTGGCATTTTTTTTCTTTAAATAACTAGCTATCTTGCATTGGTGAAAGTCTTAAACATTTGAAATCACAAAGCATATGCTAGAGAAGGTGCACAGGGAACACGAATAAGCAAGCAAATTATTTGTTATAAATGAAAAGTCGGACGAATATATTCAACTGGAATAAATCAAATTAAATCCATCTTTTTCGTGAAATGCATTGGACTATGCTGGGATTGATAGTAACACACGAACGTGCCTGTTAATTGCTAATACTTCATTAGTCCAAGAATGGGAAGGAGTTTGTAAGCATATACGAAGTATTAAATGTCATGAAAAAGATCTAAGTAAGGCAAACAGCAATTGAATGTCGCCTTGCAGCTATAACGAAATTCTTCTTTTTTGGCAAATTGAATTTTCAGATTGCATCGAAAACGTTCTAAACTAGATAACCATCGGGGAATTTCGTTTTGTTTATCTGCAACAGACCCATTACAGCACAAATATGATATAAACAATTATTTATGGGATGATCACTTATATAAATAAAATTATTATCGTATAATTATTTCAAAAGATGTGCGTACATTTGTAGAAGATTTTCTCACTCAGTCCAACAAGTAGCTACAGTCCAACAAGTGATACATATCGTTGCCATAATCGAAATTTAGTCGATAATAAGGTTTCCAAAACTCATTGGGGGAGTGGGAAATCTTAACATTCTTATTATTTTCCTGGATTTAGAAATAACAGATTTGATGTGATCAGCAATGACAATTTAGAATCTAGTACAATTCCAATGTGTTTTTGCTCCTGTACCTTCTTTTCTGGGAAGTCATTCAAAATGTGGATGGGGAATTATCTGGACATCTCTGGTATTCTGGACAATTGGAGAAGGTTACCTTCTCAACGGCTTGCCTAGCTGGATCAAGATACTGATTTTCTCCATTCGCGTTAAATCATTCAAAACAGCAAGCTTTTTTCTATCGGCAATAATGGAAACATGTAGTTGACAATGCATAGTAGCTGAGTAACCGTCGAATTGCCAGCGCGCGCATCAGACTGGTTTCTGATTTAGTAAATTCTTTGTGCTGAAATGCCAATAAAGGGTATCGAAAACGAGAAGAAAGGAGACTGGACGATATTATTTTTTAATAAAGATATTATTATTATTCGAGTTTGGGTAGAGCGGATGCTGGAACATAGCGTGCAGAATCATAAATAGGGGCAGAATTGAGTCTGGAATCGAGATTTTGAAGCTTAGTTTGAGAGAAAGGCATGGGCAAATGTTTCTACTTGTAGAGACTGATCAACGGAGAAGGCCTATTGCCTCTCGCCCTTGAAAAATATCAACTTTTATCGTTAACTTTCTTCTCAAGTGTGTCAAAGCGAAAAGCAATTTGTTTTTCACATGCCTATTAATTAAAACTTTTCCCTTTTCGTAGAAGAGAGAAATACACAGAAATACAAGAACCAGGACAGAGGAAATGGAATAAAAGCACGCAAATACGGAGTCTAAAATGGGCAGAGGATATTGTTTGACATATTTCCAACCTTATTTGATAGTTGAGAAGAAATAGGACTTTTGGTCTCACTGAGTTCGTTTTTTATGTCTGGAATTTTGTGCTTGTCTTCCGCGAACATAACTCTCGCAGAAGGTAAAAAGCACAAAACTAACACAATTTATGTACAAAAAGTGATAGGTCCACTTTAAAGAGCATTATCCACGACACACTCCACAATTTTTTCGCATAGAGATAAAATATTTTGTCAGTGAGAAGTACTGATCTTCTTCACCTGCAGTGAATCTAACAGCATCCTTTACGTCTGCAGCAGCTTTTCTTCTAATTCGGAACTCTCGTCTAGGTTAAGTGTTTTTTCCTGGTCATGCACGTCATACCACATGACGATTCCAATTGGTACGTTAACTGGTCACTCAAAAAATGGCTTTCCGGCGCGTCTTGCGGCTCACAATTCCATCACGATCTTTAATCAGCTTTTCTTCTATGCCAAAGCTATATTTTCCTCAATTTTGTTTTTCTTCACATGATAACTACATCTCCTTTTTTGGCTTTCATCAGTTTTGCATTGGTCTCTCTTTGGTGCTTTGATTTATCATTAATCTCTGATAATTTTTTCTGTTTTTATCTGATCAGCCAGATTATCATATCATTGTGATTTAATGTCAAGTTGAAAGGCAAAACTACTAATCACCAAACACCAAAAGCCTTAGATTTGCGAAATATCGAAACAAGAGGCTTGATCGATGACAGTTCTTTAGCTAATATGATGTGGCATTTTAGTACTACTTTTAACATAGAAAGGCTGTTAACATTAATAGATGCAACACAAATGTTCTAAACAATTTTGTATGTAATAAAAATGAATTGATAATTTCATATGTAACTTTTATTTGCCAAGATTGCTTTTATTCAAATTAATTGCTCCACATAAACTGTCATTAAATCTTCAATTAAGTACGCTAGTGTAAGCCCCAATTTCCTCTATAGTAAGGGATTTCCCCTACGAGTGGCAACCTTTCATTGTAGCCTTGAATCCTCTGCTCTCCTCGTGCTATTGTTGTTTTATGTACTGCCATTGTTTTGTAATTATAAAGAATTCAATTCGCTTATGGATGTTTTTTCTTTGCAGACCAGCTTGTATTGTCTACGTTGCTAAGCGCAAACAAAACAAGCACTTGTCGTCTCTGATTGTTTGTCGTCTTATTATTTTTCTTGAAATGAAATGTCATTTCTAGAAAGACGCCATTTCGAATGCCATCATACTTGTATTGATGAAAAGCAGCAAAGTAAGGTTGTTATTTGCAATTTGTTTATTGTTTTATCCCGTAAAGGCTTTAATTTCTTTACATTTGTTATCAAGAACTAGACTAGTCTAGCGAGTCAAAAATTGATTTCTACGAGCATCGCAAATGGGCTCGTAGGGAAAAAGAAAATAATCAATTTAAGTTTGGTTTATGTAAGTATTTTCAAATTCAACAATTGTTTAAATATGAGTTACGTTCTTCAGCATTCCTCTAGCTAAGTTTCCATTTTCATGGATATAAAATTTTGGACAAAATATTTTGTCTATAGTTAGTGCTTAGGTATGTTGGTTCAAAGCTCAAAGTTCATATGTTCACCCCCTTGCTCAGTGAGGCTCAGGAGCAAAATGAAAGCCGTCTGAACGCGCAGGGTACAGGGCAAAATAGCAATAGGTACCTATATTAAAAAATGGAGTAAACATAAATACATAACAGTGGTTTACCCAAAAAAAAGTGTCTTGTACTCATGTCTTGTAAATGTCTTGAAGAAAAACTCACGCAATTTGTTATTAACTGGTGCGTTGACTGTTTAGAAATCGGATCGAGAGCTTTTTTTGCAACGTAAATTTATTTTACTAGGATCCGTAGTGCGGGACTGTACATAGTATGAAAATGGTCTTTGACCTATCATAGATTCATAGATAGTGTAGGAAACGGCTGTGGAAGACCAAAGGTGCGTGGTTTTGATGGATCCACTTACCCGGAAAAAAAAACAAAGGGCTCCATGCATGGAAAGCTTGATAGAAAAAATTGCAACTACTTTTTGTGACACTGGATCAAAGTAAGGTTGTTATTTGCAATTTTTTTATTGTTTTATCCCGTAAAGGCTTTAATTTCTTTACATTTGTTATCAAGAACCATCTAAGAAGCCAACTAGTTAGTAGTCTATCCATTTGTAGCCCTCACTAGTTCATGGTTCAACCCCTCATTTGTTGAGAAGGATGAACAAATGGGACGAAGCAGCTAATATTTTTTGCAATCATCAATACCTGTTGATCTTCTGAACCAAGTGGGCTCAGTGAATGGCACTTTTCAAGTAGGCCAAAACCCTGTTGATAAGATCAGTCAAAAGTAGAATGGAGCTTAGACTAGGTTCAAACCACTGATCTCTGGTTCAAACGACCATCTTGCCAAGGCTTCTCTTTTCCGTTATGGTATATAGCTGCTGCATTGAACGAGATACTCTGACTGTGAGAATGATATTTATTTCCACATTTCTCACTGCCATAATTGCAATCTCAAAAAGCCAAAATGTGCGGGATGTAGCAGTCTCGATTCAAATATTCAAAATGATTGCCGCGACTCAATTTTTTCCATTGAACTATGATTCCCTCTTCTTGCAAAAATTATATCATTGTATTGCGTTTATGATGATGTTTATTGCCAAGTAATAAAAATTGAGGAGCATATTTATCCGAACACCTGTCTTGATATAAAGCATGTTATAGTAGAAAGCAAAATACCCTTTAAAATTGCATCATAAATTCAACATCTTGCAATGATCTTAATCCATCAGGAGAGAATTGAGAATCAAATTCAACAATTTTAGCAGTAGAGCGAATGCACAATTTTTGCGAATGGGTTTTTGATACAGCAAATTCAACTTGGGAGACGCAAAAAGGAGATATTTGACAACAACAAAATATTTGAATTACTTTTGGTATGAAATTATGAAGTGATTACGACTGGACTCGATAACAGGACCTATCATTCTCCAGGCAAACGCATTATCAAGGCGATATCATCAGTCGCCAGGGCCTCTAACGACTGAGGGGCCAGGGCCTTCCCCTTTTTTTTTTACAAAATTCACTTTTTTTATAAGAACCTTTATTCATGTTCTACTATTCGTATGAAAACTTCTCTACCCTCCCCCATTTTTTCTGGTATCGTTGAAGGCCCTGGTTGTCGGCCAGCCATTGCACTATTTTTGCCTAGCGAGGCTAATTGTTAATGGGAGAAATTAGCAATTTTCGATGAAGCCTGTTGTTCTTGTGGCAGGTAAAGAAAGGGCCTATTTCAAAACACAAAAAGTGGCATGTTGCCTTTGAGGTTCGTGCTATAAACCTGGCCCTTTATAAAACACAAAATAAAATTTGAACTCAAAACAAAATCATATATCAGAGCTATTTGATCCCCAGTATTAAATGCTATAGCTAATTGTAGCTATTGACGTTTAAAATATCAGATTTTCACAAAATAACAAGCTCTTCAGTAAGCCATGATGTTAATTGGGAAGAAAGCCCTTTTGGGCAAGCCCTGGACGGAAGGACTCATTGAAAGGGTTTTGTATCTATCAGTTACTATGTATGGCCATTTTTCTGGGTCAAAAAAAGGTTTCCGTAATAACGAGGTGGTTGTATTAACGAAGTGGCCGTAAGGCGGTTCTGTTGGTTCCACTGTACCAGAGAATGGTCTACCGCTGTTGCTTTAAGGTTTCCTTCTACTGGTCTACAACAATAGCACCAGTAGGTTATCCCTATAATAGGGGGTCTACTACTCTGCTTGCCTACTGCTATGGTTACTGTATGGTTTCCTCTCAGTCTATTGTTAGTTAGCTGCAACTTACCAGCTTATCAGTGGCTATTTTTTTTTTAGGTTTGACAATCGAAAGCTGACTTTAAAAGGAATGCTCCGGCTACCAAGAAGAGCGTTGTGTAAATGCAATATATCTAAATTGATTATCGCTTTCCTTGCTCTTCAAATATACTTGATTCTGGTGAATTTTAGAGCTATGGAGAAATTGCAATTCTCAATGCATGATACTAAAAAATCAAAATTACTGCTATCGAGTGGCAAGATAGGATTGGAGAGATTGCCAAATACTTTATCAAAATTGAGTGTGGAAACAAAACAGATAGCACCAACAAAACCAGAATCTGAACTGCTAAAAGTTGCATTGTCAGATAGAGCGACGACTAAAACTGAGCGAAAGGTATTATTGAAACAGATATTTAAGAAAGGTAATTATTAACTGATAAATTTAGTTAAACATTTCTAAATTGACACATCTTTCAAATGTTGGCCTTTTCTATTTATTCAATTCAATTTGTACCATGGAACCCACAGCCCCTATGACGAAAAATCTTAGAATCCTAAATTGAAGTGGCGGCGCCCTGTTTTCCCTAGCATCCAGGCCAGTGATCTTTAGCAAGCCCAATAAATACAATAACGTGGCTATTTGAAATGTGCTGCAAAGATATTTTTAGTCACAGTTGAGCGCTATAAATTCTTGAAGGCTTTGACTATGGAAAAACTTACTGGTAATAGCTATAGCACTGATGAAAGGCTGGTGACCACGCCGATGACAACCGGAAAGTTTCCTTATTTTCAAATTTATCTGAAGTTTTCTTTATATTGATTCGTCTTTCTACCGGTTGGAAAACGATTAGAATTTAATTCATTCCAGAGTCAATAAATATAAATGATGAAGTTTCTGCGCGGAAAGACTGCAGACCAAGAAATCACAGACTCTTTCCATTATGTGAAGAAAAATTTCATGTGAGTGGCTAGTGTTTACTTAGTTAAAAAGAAAGAATATCTTGCGGTATTTCTAAGAATTTTCCCTTTGGTATTCCACGGGTTAAGTTTGTCTCCAGAATATTGCGGTATTGCGGCTTTTCACCGTACTTTTCATGCGCTGATTATGAACAAGGAAAATCCACTTAAGCAGGCGGCGCTTGATGAATCCACGATGATGTTTGCGGTGAAGGGCGTTAATTCAGTTAAAAAGCAGCAACCCCGAAAAAAAAAAATCAGACTGGTTCTGTGCATATTGTTAAGGAGAACCCTTCATTAAATTCGACCCATCTCGTCATCTAATAAGTATAGTTCGGTTTGGATTCACACGGCGTACTGTTCGTCAACTGAGCCGAATGCATATTATGTTAATGCGAAATCTTGTCTGCTTCCACTGTCCCCAGCCCTTCATCAATCGCCTTTCTGATTAACCCGCACGTATTCACGTTTTTTCTTCTCTTTCTTTTCACAATAATTACATGATTTTGCAGATTTCCAATTTGGTTTAAGTTTAACATTTAGTCCTTGAAATGATTTTTTTGACGCCATATTTTGTTTTTTCTTACCAACTAAAGAGCAGCAATATTTTTAATATTTTTGCAGTTTATCAAGCATATGTATGGGAAAATTCGATGTTTAAAAGATGTTCACAGGATCAATGGGTCGGATTGCTCTGTGCTACGCTACCTTCAAAATGTGAGTGGTCGTCTTACCTCTACCGCTAGTATTAATTGAACATAAATGTTTATAAGAAAATAGTTTTGTGTTTTGCTTCGTTATTTTCTGAAAGATCTCTCTCAAGTGCAGGTTGTCTTTGTATGTGGCATTAACATCATACGCAGACTTTTATTTACTGTCATTATATTTGTTCATTATCAGATGAGTTTCTGCTTTCATAGCTCATGGCGATGCGCGTATCTTGAGTAAGCGTAAAGAAGAATGTTTACACATACGATGAAATATAGCTATATGGATGAAATATATATTGGATGAAATATAATATAATATGGATGAAATATCGCAGAAAATGTGCAAGAACCTAATGTAGCTACTGATAGCTAACTCTCAGCATTCAGATATAGCGAAATAGCGATAAAAGCAGTACTCACGAAAACGTTCCTTTTATATCTTAATAGGCGACTATATAGTTATGCACAATCCTAATTTGGTCAAGATTATTGGCTGCGACAACAGTGACTTGTCTTGCTTCCATCTTCATTCAATAATGTTGTTTTATTCTAGTGTGTATCCTTATTTTAGATAGAGCCGTACTGTCTTCCAGAAAACAATAAGAACATACACGATACAGTTACTGAAATTTTTCGGAAAAAGCAAGCTAAAGTATGTATAATAAGGATAGAATGAATTAATTAACATGATTATTGTGTTTATACAGACATATATTATGAATTCCTCATGCAGCAAATTAAATCATGTGTCAGCGCATCTTCACCAATTTGTTGATTTGGGAAAAAGCTGTTTTTCATGAAAAGAATGAAATAATTGGAGCCTGCTATGGAGCATGCCTCAGTTTGTTTTCACTGAATTCTGTGGATACATAGCTGGCCAACCCAGCCTAATAGACATTGTGAAATTTTTTTTGCATAATTGCAACATCTGAAAGGTTGAATTATTCTAACCCAGAGTAAAATCTAGGTTTGTTTGTTTATTTCAAAAAGGCCTATCACGTTTGCATTGAACTCTGTCACGCCCGTGTGACTGGTAGTAACACTTCCATAAAATTCTTATTTTGAAAATCAAGAGTTGCATATACGCTCTAAAATTCATCCTAAACATAGAGCCGAAATCTCTTGGTATGTACTAGTTACAGTTGTTTTATTGTTTATTTTAAATATAATTTTTCATAGTCCAAGTTGAGAACTGGGATTATTGGTGTTCTTTCTTTGCTGTCTTTAAAAAACTTTGATTGGTTAAGAAAACGGTTACGTACAACATGGCTGGACTGGCGTGAGGCTGCAGTCTTGTTAAGTTCCACTCAACATTTGCAGGAAGGAAGTCCGAAAAAGGTAGCTATATTAAATAAACTTTATTTCTTACTTAATTTTCTGTAGCTACTATACTGTAATCAATTCAATCCTAGCAAAATATCGCTAAAATCCGAAT
Organism: Chrysaora fuscescens; assembly: GCA_009936425.2. NCBI lineage: Eukaryota > Metazoa > Cnidaria > Scyphozoa > Semaeostomeae > Pelagiidae > Chrysaora > Chrysaora fuscescens. Next base: position 9,971 of record JAACYV020230420.1, on the reverse strand, counting down.
CGGACTAGAAGAGTTAGGAAGGAATAAATAAATGTCTCGCCATATATTTTTGTGAATATACAGTGTCTATTATTGTTTAAAACAACGCAAACGTTTAATCTGGCAGCTCTCTTATATCTTGATGCTTTTCCAACATCGAATTTATGAAATAATATTCGCTGTTGTTTTCCACTTGTAAAGGCAACCTTCAATTAGAAATGTTGCTAATTACAGATATTCCTGCACATGTCAGCATTTCTCTCAATTTGATCTTGTCTTCTACCAGTAGCTGTCTTTAATAAACATGATCTAGAATGGTACCCTACTTTGACATTGTATAGTTGAAGTTTATTTTGCTTGCATCAACAAGATTCTTTTCTTGCCCTTTTGCATTGGTCCGTGGCTTCGATCTTTCTTGTGGACAGAGAATGCATCATACAGTACATCAGTATCTTTCAAATATTTTGCCTAAACTTCCACCGTAGACATCCCAACTTTGCATCACAAATATGATAAAATTTGCTAAAATTAAAATTGCGTCATTTTTGTCTCCAGCCAACGGTAAACTCCTCCACTAATGGTCGTAACGTGTTTTGATTATAGGTTTTGATCTATCTGGGATCAATGGACTCTGAGCCCTTCATTTTGAAGAATGCAGGAAAGGGAGGTTTTGTTGGTGAACTTGTTCAGTGGACCGATCTTATTGCAAGCTCTTATATTCTCGGCCATGACATAAAAGTAGTGTTGAATGGAAAAGACCTAAAAAAGTAGGTGCGATTATTTGCATTTTAACTGAGTAGAGCTTTTTTCCTTATTGGGTAATTGACTGTATGATTTCGTTTGTTGGATTTGCATTTCCAAAATTGTTGAGTCACTCTTGAAAAATTGTTTTAACGCCCCTTGTCACAATTCGATCTCATCTCCCATTTTGGATGTTGAAATCAATTTCATAAGTCGAATATCGCGATGACACTGCGGAAAATATATCAATGTCAACTTATAACGAGGGGCTTGGCACTTTGGGAATTTCCAAATTTTTGGGTTTTTCACCTACATACAATGTTTTTGTTGTTTCGATGTTTTAAATCCAATAAAAGGTATAATTTTGGAGTTGGTAAGTTTTCTGCTCAAATGGGCATCAATTGTAACAAAAATAGTTCAATAGATATTCTTTTAATAATTAGCAGTAATTCAAGTTTTAAGAACGAAAATTTGATCAGTGGTGGAAGACATGATCAGAATATGTAATTTTGACAGAATTTTCCAACTCACTTCTTTTTGGAAAAATCTTTTATCAACTATTTTGTTGGTCATAATGTTTACCGAGAGAGGCAGTTTTCGCTATACACATTATTCCCTGAAGCTTCTACAATGTTAAACTTATCAGCTTAACTGCGATGAAAATTTGTGGACTATTATTGCTGCTCGAAAATTTACATCATATTCAGTCGTTTTGAATCTAGTTTGCTGAAAGAGATATAAAATATGGACAGACAAGACAGAACATTAGCAGCAGCGTGGCAATAGGACAAATTTGAATCAATTATGTGACGTTTTATCGACAGTCAAAGCATTAAAGTCAACCATGGAAACCTTCCCTCTACTTTTAAAATTGAAAACAGATAAAGATTAAGTACGGAGGGGGGGATTTTAGGTTTTCCGATGGAAACAAAGAAAACACAGCTTCCCTGCATCTACGCAGTCGGTGTTTTATTAGCCTTTGGTTAACTTTAAAATCTTTAAAGTAACCTCTATTTAGAACCCTACCATATAGATGTTAGAAATGCAATATAGGCCTTCAGATCCTCACCGAAATCTTAGGATCCTACGAAAGAAATAAACAAATGTCATTAAATGAATACTCTCTCCCTTGAAGATATCAAAATCAAGCGCAAGCTACACCTTCGAAAGACCTGCATAGTAGTTTATTTGTAACAGTAAAATGATCATCAAATTGAAAAACATTGTAAGAATCCTAAATAGCAATACCTTACAGTCTGACCCGGTCTGACCATGGATAATCAAATTCCTTTCAGAACTCTGCTTTGATGAATTTAGGTTCAATAAGTACTAGTTTGCAACATCTGCAAAGGAAAGCAAGGCAGTGGAAACATCCAAGAACGAAATTTGTAAGAAGCCTAGAAAACTGATTTGGATTGTGCAATCAGTGAAGCTGCTTTGCTCTCTTTCTGCAAAAATCATAAGGAATGGAAAGCCTTCATCACCAACGCCCTTAAAGAACACGGTACCTAGAAGAAGCAGAAGAAGTATACAGAAATTAAAAATCTTTCTGCATACATTGCCGCACTTGAATTATACTTCGTTTCAGTTTTAACATTAACTTGTTTATTGTTTTTATAAGGCCTTGGATCCGTACGTATGCAGTGTGCATATTTGATCTATACTGCTCTTGTAGAGAGCTCGAATTTTACTATGTAAACTGATTAGTGTTGTTTGTTACCCTTGATTAACTTAATGCACTGTGAATTCTGTCGTTTCCATATTAAATTACTTTCCCGCTCGGGTTGGCACTCAAATAGAGATGTTATGGCTACACCAAATACTCTGATTTCCGTACCTCTTGGTCTGTAACTTAAGATCATATTTGTGCATGTAGAAACACAGAAATGTAAATACAGCCGAGTAAAATAATGTTTTCTTTCTCTTTTTCTAAGTTTACTGCAGCCAGATGAGAACGGATGTGCATCGAAGTCCATCCCTAGCTCTCGAGTCTTTGATATCATTTTTACAGATTTAATGGGTTACGATTTTTTGCGCACATTAGGGACATCAAACTTTGCCCGAATTCGGTACGTATAGCTTTCAACTAATAATCTCATTTCATCACTTAGAAAGTTTCTTGGTAGGCAATTTTTCAATGAATGTGGCAACGAAGTAAACACCGTTCAATTTAATTAAATGCGTTCTTTTGTATTGTATTGTTTTAAGCAGTTGCATAATCCATTGTCATCGAAAAGTTTGTAGATGGCAAATCATGCTTGCTACACAAAACAAAATTTCTCGATTTTCCTCCTCGTTTTTACTGCTTGCAGACTTTACTTTCGTTGACATAAAACGAGCTCAACTTCATCTATAAATTTACCTGCAAGTAAGACTGTAAATCACATAAAGCAAGGTGGGATGTCCTTTACTGGTCTTTCTTTATAATCTTCAATTATAAAATCAAAAGTCAATATTCAATTTGGTTTCACAATTTCTCACAAATTTTGAGAATCTAACTTTAATCTTATTTTGTTTATTGTGTTTTAGTCTCTAATCAAACCTTTTCAAAGAGGATGATATGAACATATTCTTTTCGCTAGTTGTAAGCTGCGGATATTGGACTCTTTTGGGACAGAAGCCGAATATAACTACAACGCCTATAAAGAACCAATTCCTGCTGGAAAAAGTGAATGGGGATCAAAAGATCTTATATTACAACAATTCCTTACTTACCTACGTAAGTGTATTATGTAGCTGAAGCCAATAGAATATTTGATGGCACAGCTCTGTCATGTTGAGCTGTGTTCAATTTGTTTCATGATGTCAAAAATCACATCTTCTGTATTAATGCGTAATGACAACAGCTGTGTCTGACTTTAATTCAATTCAGATGACAGACTGCGGTATACGAAGGAAAGGAACACTAGCATAAAAGGCTGAAAGATTTCTGAGTTTTAGAATTACTTATGAAATAAGAAATCCTTGAAAGTATTTAAGACTGATAACTTTCAAGATAAGGAAGAGTGGAAGAATAAATGAAACCACCGATTTTCTAGAATTTATCCATTAACATGGCAAACTTGATATAGTGTGTTGTTGCAAAGCTCCTATGGTATACAATTTATTTTTTGCTCGAATTTACTTAAATAGCACAATTTCTAGACTTCTATATCCCTCACTCGAGCTCTCAAAATAACAAAACAAGAAGAGGCAATTTGATGAAAATAATTGTTATCCAATGCAAAATAACAGCATGGTCCAACATATCGGACCATTTTCTATGATCAGTTGGTCAGAAGCATCGAATCCAGAAACAAGTCTAACTAAAATCAACAATGATTTCTGTCAATTAATGTAAACTTTTTCCACTGTTATAAATTAAATAAAGATGTTAGGAGATGTCTGTTATTCTTGTGATTATTTTCCGCCCAAAATTACAAAGAGAAAATCGAAATTCTCATGAAACAAGGTCCTCAATATAGACAAGCAGCCCAACGCACTCTTACAATTTTGTCAATTTAAATGGTTGATATTTATAACCTTGATGTCTACTTGGATTGCAATGGTACTTCAGTTTGCAAGAAATTCTAAACAAGTGGTACTTAAAAGTCTTGACTTTTGACTATCATCATAAATAAATTAAAATGTGGTGCCGTTGTCTAGCCATTCCATGCAGTCACTCAGGCCTATTCCTCCTCTGAGTTTTTGCAAAATTTTGATCAGGCTGGTAACTTGCTGTCATTGCAATCGTCATCCTGTTCACATATGTTTTACTAGCCTACTTCTTCTTTTATTGTAACCTTTTGTTCGATTTTCCGATCGCCCGATCGATCTTGCTGTTGCACGGTAGCTTGTGCTGCCGTCGTCCGTGAGACCATACTTCCAGTCAGAACACGAAAGATTCTCATTTCGTCACGCGAGGCATGTTAGATCGCATCTTGCACAGAAAAAACTGCTAAAAGGCAATTTTGGGGCTAGAAAAAAGTGCAAAAGCCAATTCTCAGCTAAATAACTAATATAAAAATAAACATCTGGAATCAGCGTAGAATTAAACAGCAGAAAACATAACAAAATGTTAAGTTTCGACCGAATTCGGAATACTGTACAAAATAATGTACCGTTTGGAATAGCTACTTTGTTTGTTGGACAGTGAAAGCCCATTCCTCATAACTCATGCCCCCAACCTCCACGACTTCCTCATCTGGTCAAATTCATAGACCTTATGAGATGATCTATGTGAACTAAACTATTTTCAATATTTCAGCTCATAGTCCCGATAATACGTTTCTGGGATTTGCAGCAGGAAGTGGGAAAACGAATTATACTGATGTTAAGAAAAATCAAGCTGTGATTTATGGAAAAAATGATTACTACATTCAGGTATACTTGCAATATGAAATCGCTTTGTCAAAGTGAAGGATGTTTTATATAAAAGCTAATTAATTCTGTTCCCTTTTACTTCTTATATGAATCGTATTTAAGGTATAATTTCTGCTGATTTTATTTATGTGATTCTCGGTAATTTTCTTTTTCTTTTAAATTTTCTAAAGTTATCAGCCACAATTAAGATATGCTTTGTTGTAGGGTATGCTGCCATACCTTGATATAATAAAAGACTACTTTGAAATCCATGCAACCATGCATGTAACGGTATTTATTTGCATTTTCACTTATTTGTATCTCTTTTATATAAGTGGGTTTGCAAGTATTGAATATGTTTAAACCCGACCAACATTCTTTGTGATTATTCCAAAAGTGCCAATCACAAACGGTATTTTTCAAATTTCGTTACTTTGATGTTCCAAACCTTGATGAGTTCATACTTCAGATCTGTATAATGCTAGAATGTCTCTTTTTCCCTCTTTTCAACTCTTGTATCAAAGCCTCCATCAATAATTTTGATGTTTTTATGTCTTATCCAGCAGGTAGGTTAGCTTTATTATGGTCTTTATCTCATTTCTGTTTGAATGGAAAAGTCCTATTATAGTTTCAATTTTTCGTTTTCTAAGATTAAGCAATTTCTTTATCACCAAAATTATCAATGATCTTAGCACTAGCCGGAAATCCATATTTTTGACACATATCCCAATTAGGGATAGCATCAACCTGTCAGGCCTTGTCTATTTGTACTCGTTTTATGCCTCATCCATCTGGACCTCATTGCACGAAGCCATGATCAGCCCCTTCTGTTTCCTCCTCGTCTCTAGCCTCTTCTGTTTTCCTGAAAACGACTGAGTTATTGTCATTTTTTGAAAACGACTGAGGTGAGCTTTTGTCCCCTGGTGAATTTTGTATGAACAACAGGCTGCTACCTGCAGCCATGGGTATCATAAATGTCTTCTTCTTCTTATCCGTAATTGTAAAGTACTTTCCTTATGTTCCTAGCTGATCCTAGTTCCTAGTGCTAAGAGGTATCCTTTCTGCATCAGCAAAATTGGACAATCTATGACTGGCTTTTGTATCCAGGAGTCAGTCTTTTCTGTAACTATTTCAGGAGCTTCAATTTCAATGGGTACAATAGTTGCCTATTTCACTCTTCAGGCTCTACCACTTCTTAAGAGTCCGTTAAAGTTGAAAAATGTCTTTTTCTTTTCTCACTGGAAGGACAATGATGGATCAATGACGAGGCTTGTATTATTTACTTTGTCTATCACAGATATATCTGGTTTTATTTGATTCAATTTTTTGTCGTTTGGAATGGAAACTTCCCACAGAAATTTACAAGAAAGACTTAAATACCTTCTAAAGAAGGATAGATCTAGAACGAGAAGGAGATCTCAGATGTGGAAGGGTTGCAATAAACTTGAGAGAGAGAGAGAATACCACGTGGAAAGTAAAGGTGTAGAAATGGTACACGATGAACTGAGAGAGGATATAGTACGATATTAATACCTAGATATTTTGGAGCCACACAGAAACAAAAACCTGCAATAGCAAGAAAGTTGTATATTTCCTTTCGTGTAGCCTTTGTAATGGCAACATGAATTACATGGGACAAACAACAATATCAAGTCAACGAATAAGCAATCATAGCTTAATGGGAATCCAAAAGCGGAATACCGACTTGCAACTTTCCTAGACACGTGTTTAACTGCAGAAAACGAATAAGAACCTGAAAGAACCCTTCTTCATAAATTTGTGCTTTATTTAGACATGGACACGCCTTGATGAATTGAATTAATCAAATAATCGAATCAACTTTGTGAAACCCCGCGAGCATACGATAACGAAAAACGACCTGTCACTCATATAAATCCTTTTTGCCTTTTATAACAGAAATCTATACTCGAAAGGCCTTAGTGTGCAAAAACATGTCTCTTTTTTTTGCTTCCGCCTTCTTCATAATATATAAATTTTAGAAACAAACACGGAGAGATGGAAGTCACTTGGGTTGAGTTGGTGCTTGAGCTCTACATCCTACCAGGACGTCTACCTCCAATCACATGTCAGTTTGGATGTTAAAATCCCACAATATCTTGCATCGCGCATTTGTACTGGTTTTGGTTGGTGTTCGTACAAAATTGGCTTTTCTTCGATCCTTTATTTAGGAAATGCTCCCCGATGGATTCGTTTTCCGAACCAGTCATGTCATGTTAATGCTGGTACTCTTTTTGAGCAATCTTGCTTCATTCACCATTCTGGAAAAATCAGGGACTCGCAAAAAGGCATTTGAAAATATAAAAATTTTGCCCCTGAACAATCGCAGAATCTTACAGCAATTCTTACAAATACTAAGTTCCAAATTTAACCTAATTTCCACGACACCTAAACAATTGGCATTAAACTTTGCTCATACTCTAGGTGTCAACAGTGCAAATTATGTCTACAATCAAATCAAGATTTCAAAACATCAAATGGAACTAGATGCCTTGACGCAGTCGGTGGTTGCCTTGACCTGCCTTGACGCAGTCAGAAGTTACAACCACTGCCACAAATTCCTTCATCATCGAATAAATGATTTTTGGGAAGCTTTAGATGACAACAATGTATATATATAGATGATGAAGATATTGTGAATGAGAAGCGTGGCCTATGTCCGATGGTGCTAAATGCACAGGGCATAGAGCATTACTGTCATCAGCTAGCTTGGAGAAGATTGCTCCATGCTATAAGACGCATCTGTGAGACTCCTCTTGATTTCTTTGTATTTATTGCGCTAATGTTACAGCTTCTACGAATATTTCTGGTACTGCGTGTACCTCGCGGTATGCAGTGGACCACTGCACCGTTTGTTTTAAATACGAATAAGCGTTCACTCCTGCTGTGCCCTTGGGAATTAGATGTTGATCATGTTCCTGTATTGTATCAAGTCTTAACAGTTTTAACAAATACCACGGTGATACAAGCCGTGAACCTGGCTCAGCTCGTTTTATTTCGGCTACGTCACATCGGCTATCTCACATTCTATCTTTCCATCTTTGTTTCTACCACTTGACAATGAATATAGCTTCGAATGTCATGCTTTTAAAGATTATTTCTTATGGAAGTTACAATTTTACCTATTTATGTTTTATGATATCAATTTGATGCCACATACGAAACCATTTATCTATCTCATAAACTGGGGACCACATAACATATACTAAATTGTTATACCAAAAGATTTCAGTACGACGCTTTACTTAGAACTAATTTCCAATTGCATTTATTTGATTTAATCTGGTTTTTCAATTCAGTTTTGCGAATTCTGTTACAGGGAAAGTATATTCCATCTTATGTTATAAATCATGGTATTGTGAGGGGATCTGATTTGAAGAGCTTGCTGGCACAATCAAAGGTACAAACACGAAAAGCACGCCAATGCGTATTTCCTCTCCCTATTTAATCTCCCTGGTTTTTAAATCGACTTTTGCGTTGTCAAATATTTACAGCTCTGCAGACCCAATTTGGCAATTGTAATCTTGATTCAGGATATTACATGCCTTAAGCATATGAATATAACTTCTACCAGAATTTATGAGCTAATCATCGATCATCGATTCAAATTAGAACTCAACATACACTCTTAGCAAATTTCAAAACCGGCAACATAAACTCAATATCGGGTTAGAGTGGAACAAAAGATAGTCTACCAGAAGACAACGCCATAAAAATGCTGTACTTACCATTTATTTTATATTTTTATTCAACCAACTGATTTTCACAAAATAATCCGAATGTTAGCTAAACCTAGAATGGAAAGATAGCATTTCTTGTTACAGTCAGGGTTAAAACCTTGCTTCTAATTATTAATTTACGAATAATATGATGCAGGGCTCGTAACAGGATTCATTTACGGCATTTCCAGTTTTACTGGTTTGAGATTGATCATTGATCTAATGCAGGTACAATAATATGGCCAATGCTGCATGCAAGAAGGGGTTTTCATCAGCAGTATGCAGTCTCCAAAAGTTAATATGAATGACAAAGATTTATTGATTGCATTTACTTTTTAGGTATTTATTGGATTGGGCTTTCCTTTTGAGGGACCAGGACCACTAGAAGCGATTTCCAGCGGCGCTGTTTTCTTAAATCCCAAAGTAAGTCAATGGTTAATCCTGAACTAGATTTAAGATTCAACTAGAAAAAAATTAATGGAAAATTGTTATATCTGTTCTTGTGGTTAAGCCAATGTTTTACAGAAGAAGATAAATATGTTTTAACACTCTGAGTGATAAATCTGACTTTTAACTCAGTTGCAAACTAAGTATTGCCTGTTCTTATAAAGTTATCCATTCAGATTCAAAATTAAGCTTCGATATTCTCATTCAGAATCATTCATTTTATACATATGAAATGAAAGCACAATTTTGAAAATGATGTTGTTTTTAGATTTGTCAACTTATTGCCCTTGTGTTTGATAATGATATTTTGTCATATTAAGATTACTGAATGCTCAACAATTCAAAACAATTTTCTTTCGACAAAACAGCAGTTTATCCAACTTTGGTCAATTTTGCAAGCTTAGCTGAGGGTAGTTTAGATTCTGGATAGTACACATGGCCATTCTCCAATGTTCATTAAAGAAAAACGCGTCAAAATTTTCACGATAGTTCTTAATGAAATATGCAGATTATGCTTGGTAAAAGAAGTTTGGAGTTTTATTCAAATTCATTTCAAACTTCACATGATCAGTCAATGAACTTCATTTCGATCGACCCAGATAATTCCTGATGCACAATCAAATAAAATGTCCCTCTTGTCAGGTGCTTCGTTTGAAGTATTGGTTTAGGCACATGGTAGGCTTGACGTTGAAATGTAAAACTCAACTTGACTTCTTGAAAATCATT
>JAACYV020230309.1:2183-17511 GCA_009936425.2 Chrysaora fuscescens | reverse complement strand
GTTATTGTATCAAACAATTATCGAATGCTGAGACACAGCTGAAATAACGAGGCTTAAGATAAAATACCATAGTAAATCTCAAATGTTGATAAGCTTTTTTGAGAAGTAGAAAACAGCACTATACATTGCTTAAATAACTGTTTTGGATACCTGGGAGTGGCCAAACCTTCCTTCAGGTTTCTTGCTACCTATTGAAGGGCAATACCATCTGAGTGTTTCCATGTCCAAAAACCAAACATCATCATACCTGCACAAATGCGAAATATGAATAAACAATTTCCTTTACAAGGCTTAAGCTACTGTCAGTTACCAATGTTTGCAATTTCCAGCTCAGTTACAAGATGAAAAGATTTTAGACAAGTTTTAATTCTATCACAACCCCTTGAGCAAAGAATGTGAGGATGCACAAGTCCCTAAGGTAGTAATGAGATGAACAAACTATTAATAGAAGGTCTGAGGTAAGGGTGTAATTTTAAAGCACCTTTTGATATATCTGTTAACATAGCAAATGGCACTATATATATAAATCAGTGTTTTTTACCTTAGTCTTTCAAGCCAGCACACAAAATTGAAGTATTTACAAAAGAAGGAAGGTAATTAACAGTTATGAAAAGGGGAAGTTTGCACAAGTGCAAGAATTTAATATGGGCAATCTTTTCCAGTGCATACACTAACTTTAAACTATAGGCAACTTGGAGATTTTGAGAGATAAAGTAGAAGTGGGTTGCTATCATCTAGGACAAAGCATATTTCAGTACCTAAGAATACGCTGTGCTCCACCAAAAATAATCATTTTGTCACCAGAAACGCAAGCATTGTGGCCAGCTCTTGTCCCTGGAGTTTCCTTTTCAGCACTGCTAATTGATGTACATGTTCTATGTTCAACATCTATAAGACAGGTATCATTAAAAAACTTAGGAACTGCAGTTACATCTGTGGACCTTGGAGAACACCAGCCTCCAAACAAAATAAGTCTGTTGTCATATGCTACCATAGATGAGCATTCTCTTGGTGCAGGCATAAAACCTTGGTTAATTATAATCCTTTCCCACTTTCTTGTCAACAAATCCAATTGATGTAAGTCATTAAATGCTGAATTTGTTAAGGAGCAACCACCAAATACATACATCTTATTGCCCATCACACAAGCAGAATGAGAAAAACGGGCTGCTGGTTCGTGTCGACTATGGTTTGCGTTTCTTCGAATGGTTCTAATTCCATGACAGGGAATATTCTGCTTCTTACAGAAGTCACTGTCAGCAACTATTGTGTATGAAAGGTTTGCAGTGATTATCGCTTGTTGGAAATTTCTATGCTTTATCCTCTGCATCGTATTTACAATTCGATGCCATTTTCGACAAACCAGGCGAGCTTGATTAAAGTCATAGTATGGAGAAAGGTTTGAAAGAATCTTCAACAAAATTTCCTCGGGTATGCCTTCCATGTTCGGCTTTTGCAGCTATTTTACTGAAAGATGGCCTGGCCAACAAAGGCCTTCTTTGTTCAGGCAATAGTTTCAACCAAGAACCACACCACAAACATTGAAATGCAGAAATGTCACCAAAGAAAATAGACATCACAGAATATAATTAAATTGAATTGAAAACAACAATTGACAATTGAATTGAATTAAAAATATGATTTTGCATGTCATTTCTTTCTTGTTCTGTTTTTTGTGTGTCTGTCATTCTGTTTCTGTTGTGAGTGGACCTACTTGTTCAGTTGCTTGCAAATTATTGAGCCATTGACCAAAAAACTGGATAGCAAAAACTTATCAGATACCTAATGGAAGTAATTAGAGAGTTGACAAAAGAGAAATGGAAAAGGAAAAGGTTCATACAGAGGTTCATACATTAGGATTGCTACGATAAAGAGGCTGTAATTGATGTATTCCTACTACATGAAATGAGGGGGGGGGGGCAAGGTGACAAAAACGGCGTTTAAAGGTTAGCTCAACAATTTTGAAATTGACTTTACTTGTGTTTCAGGAAATAAATGTATGGAAAGTGTTCTTCTTGGGAGCTGAAAGAAACATCAATCAATATAATTTGAAAATATTTTCGTAATGTCCTTCGTTTTAATGTTTTGGTGATACACCAATTGCAATTTGATAATATCATATTTATTTATGGAATAGAACAACGGAAGAAACGAAATGCTATGAATTAGAACCGTGCATTCAAAAAATAACATCCTATAGAAATATGCTCCACTGAAACAAGTGGCAAAGCATTTTTATTTTTACATTTTCCCGCTAAAGAACTGTCTTCATTGTCACAATGCTGGTGCAAAGAGCGGTTTGATTTACCTGTAGGTTTCCTAATTTGGTATTTCCTTATTTCATGCTTTATCGAGCATTTCGTCATTGTACAATTACTTTTGGTACTCCCCTCTTTGATCTCTTTAACTCAATTACAGGACATATTTGGTGGGCCTAGTTTTAGCGTGTCCTACTCTGCACACTACATTGATCTAGGCACTGCATTGGCCTTGTCATTCCTAGTTTGGATATTGCTAAATCTTTTTTCGCTAAAAGGACCAATAGATTGTAAGTTTGATTAATTAACCCTAAGACACTGAATTTCTTGGGTAATACTTGCAGCCTTTCATTTATCTGTTCAGCCTGAAAAGATTTTGCTACAAGCTTTTTCAAAAATTGTATAAGTATAAGTATGTATAGAAAGATGTCAAATGTTGAAGTGTGGAAAACAATACATGCACATAGCTAATTATTCATGAATGTGAAAAATATGTCTCAGATTATTCAGATTGAAGTTTCAAAGAATGTTATTATTTCAACAAAACATCCAATATATACACCTTGTACATTTTAACAGACCTTGAACTGTTTTCTTGTTCGGGAGTTGTCAAACATTGTTTAAGGATATCCACCCGCCCCCCATGGCCCCCAATTTTTTTTTATAGTAAAAGATTAGAGAGCCCTTTCTTTCTAAATATTAGTTGCTTATCTACCTAGAGTAAACCACTGCTAAAAAGAGAAAATGAGAATCACCTCATTTTTCAAAATTTTCAACCCATTTCAATCAACGCCCAAAATTACCTTGGAAAAACTATATCCCATAAAATCTCTCGGCTGGTGGTAATACACCCCATTCTCCCATTGGATTAAAATTGCTTCCCTAGAGACATTCAAAATTTGTATATTTATTTACGCACTGTTTCAATTAATCAACGGCCTTGTTCTGTTGGCTGGGTAGGGCTGCGAATACTCTTATTTTTCTTATTTTCACCTTATTCTTTTTTATACATCTTCACCGACGCAGCTGGTGATCTTGGTTATATTACCTTATTGATATTTATCATTTTGTAGCAAAAGAACACGTGAGAGTGCATTTTAGATCGTACATCAGAAGAAATGTAATTGTTTTGTTTGAGATATTGATTTTTTTGATTTGAATAGATTTGATTTGATTTGATTTGATTCACATGGAGTGGTTTATCATTTCGCCAGATACGACCCCAATAGCTGCCAATATTTTTTGACATTATTGTGTCTTTCAGGGTGGCCAGAAGGCCTGGCACTAAAATATGCCAAATCTAGTTTGATAAGTTGCCAAAAGTTACCAAAACGGTTTTTTCGACGTAGTGACGTCATAATTTCTAATACGCATGCCCATACACTTTTTTATAATACTAAAATATATAAAAGGTAAATCCCGGTAAATCCTAAGCATTTATTGCAAGTAATCATAACCCTTCAAGCGCATCATAAACCACTGTTTCATTTGGCTTGTACATGTTTGAAGTGCTAAATAAAGCAAAAATTATCGGATTTGCAACGAAATCCTTGCAGCACCTTTCTTCGAATGCAAATGCAATCTCATCCTATTGCGAGGTTTCGTCTACACACACCAACGCTAATATTCGCTCCACCACTAACTTACTGATCGGTGTTGTGAGGCAAGATAATGCATCATTTGCAATGTTTCAAAAGCATGCTCTTGAGGAGTTTTGTATATCAATTTACACCTGATCAAAAAAGAATTGCCTCTTTCCTTACACATTCGTAATAACTTCGTTTCTTATCCTCGATAATACCTCTGCATGGTCAAACAGTTTTGCATAACAGTTGTAAAACCTAGATGTTATCAGTTCATGTTCTTTGTTTCTATCACGTAAGTCAGTGTAAATCACGTAAATCAAAAAAACTATAAGCACAAGAGAGACACACATAGGGTATCCATAAAGGAATAGTAACATGAAAATAATTTTATCTGGAAATTTTCTTAACCTGCTAAAAAGTTGCCAAAATTTAGGCTGTTGACAAATCTTAATTTCTGGATGCCAAAACCCACCAAAAAGTGCCGAAATTGCAAAACTTGGTAACTAAATTGCAAAAATGGCAACCCTGTGGTCTTTTTCCTGGATTTATTCTGTGTTATATCTGCAGCCTCGGAGGGTTAATCGCCCATTTACGCAGGATTGACGCAATAGGCGGTATTATTCTCTACATTCACGCTCGCCCCATATCCCTTTTGCTCTTCCTGGGTTATCCATTCCCCGGTGAATCTCCTTGAAATACATGCTGCGCGCACACACCTGATTTATTATCTTCCCTGCATGTCCATGGTTAGGTAGGTTCAAGTTGTGCTTAGGATTGATAACTTGTTAGCTCTCTGCTGCTTTAATGGGGACTAATAAGTTAATCCTAGTTAATCACTCAGAAGGTTATGCTGTCATACAGTCAAGTTACTTCACCAACAAGATTTTTTCAATAGCATCTGATTGGTAATCTTTAATAACCGGCCAAAAATATGCAAAACAAGCCATGGATGGTCACTAGCAAACGGTCTTCCTGAAACCGATTCTACACAAGACTTACGCCGTTCGGCTCTAGAACCGCCTTCAATAGAGAAGTTCGTTCTCCGAAGCAAGAAAAGTCGCTAATTGATTACATGGCTGTAATAAACCAACCACCCGACAACTCAGTTTGCAAGAACTATCTTAACACCCTTCTTGATATAACGGAAGATCTTGGATGGGAACATATTTTTGCCCATGCAGACGAAGAGGTATATGCAAAGCTTGCACAGGTAATATGGAAGAACTTCGATCTTTAAAAGAATATAATTATCCTGATGGGTGGCTTCCACCAGCTGTTAATACGCCAGCCCCTGATTGCTCCGCCGTCTTTTCTTGTCTGGAAGTACTTTTCTTCGTTGGATGACGTGAAAGATAGTCAGCAGGGTTGTCTACACCGGGCTTATACTGTACAGTTAACCGGTGAGGCTATCAACGTAGTACCCATACCCATCTTTCGATGCGAGCGGATGGTTTCGACTGTGGGTTGCCACATATAACTTCTAGTGGCCTATGATCAGTTACTAGTTGAAACAGTTTTCCATAAATAAACAATTGAAAATGTTCAACTGCCCAGACTATGCTCAAGGCCTCCTTTTCTGTCTGCGAATAACGTTGTTCAACTTGAGACAACTCTCTACTGGCATAAGCAACGATGCGGCAGTCATCACTGGCATGCTTTTTCTCGGCAAGGATCGCTTATATACCAACCAGACCAGAGTCCACGGTAAAAACTGTGTACTTTGTCGTGTCTAAATATGCAATCACTGGTACAGACGTAAGGACATTCTTCAGCATTTCAAACCATTGCTGGTGTTCAGCTTTCCATTGAAAATAGGTGCTCTTTTTTGTCAGATCTCTCATTAGAGCAGTGATAGTAGCATAATCTGGGATGTATTTACAGTTGTAATTAGCCATTCCCAGAAAGCTTCGTACTTCATGCATATTTGAAGGTACTTGTGCTTCTTGAAGGTCCTGAATATTCTTAGGATCTGGGTGAGACCTTTATCTGATAGCCTTTGAAGACAACTATTGAGTGCCTTATCATGCTCTTGAAGATTTACACCAAACACAATAATGTCATCGGCTATATTGCAAACACCAGATATTTCTTGGAGAGCAGTTTGCAGGGCATTTTGAAGGATTTCAACCGCAGCGTTAGTACAATAATTCAATCTTTTTAGTGAAACAGTCCTACATGTGTACTGAAAGTTGTGATGTATCGACTGTCCTCATGTAGCTCCAACTAGTCATATGCTTCAGACATGTCAAGTTTCGAGAATACTTTGGCTCCAGTTAAATGTAAATTGACATCATCTACCGTAGGAATAAGATGCCTTATTCTCTGAATTGCCTGGTTTGGTTTACTCATGTCGACACAAATTTGTACGTCATCATCTTTCTTAGGCACAGCATCAATTGGGCTGATCCATGGTGTAGCTTGTGTACCAGGCACTTTTTCAATAATGTCATCTTTCTCCAGGTTTTCAATGACACACTTGACTTTTTCACCAATGTGGAATGGTATGCGCCTCTGCGGCTCCGCAACCGGATTAACTTTATCATCGATATTCAGTTTCACGGCGGTATCTTTCAGTTTTCCTTTGAACACAGAAAAGTGCTTTTCAAGAACTTTATTCAGTTTTCCATCATTCGTCACGGGTGTTGAAAGCTTATTATGTGATTAAATTTTGTTCAAATGAAATGTCATCATCATTATTTATCATCATCATCATAATCAATTAAAACATACCTCCAGCCGAGGTATGTCATGCAAATTCACAATCAAAATTATGAAACTCTACACGCCAACAAGTGGCAAATAAGAATTTCAAAGAAAATCAAACAAAAACTAAAGTCACTAGTCCTAATTCTTCTGCTGTGTTTCCACTAATCAAATGTCCAGACGTATTGTTATTTACAACAACAACAACATAGATTGTCACAACTGTAACCGTTTTCTCGTTTCAATAACTGCCTCAAACTTGCCAATAAATTTAACTGGTTTGACTGTGCCATGGGCAAATCACGAGTTTTCGTCTTTTCCAACTCAATTTTAGGTAATTTGCAAATTTTTCTGTATCAATAACATTTATGGAAGCTCCAGTATCAACCATGGCATGAAAAGAATGACCCAGAACGTCGACTCTTGTGTAGGGCCTACGCTTTTCCGTTTTTTTTGACTGGATATAAATACTCTCCTTCTTATTCAGAATCGGAATATGCAAGTGGGCGAATACTTTGTTCCCCTTGGGCTTGTTTGACTTTTTTCTGGAATTTCCCCTTGTTTTCTTTGCTTTGGAAAGACAAAATCGAGCAAAATAATTGAGTTTCCCACATTTTTTGCAATCCTTCCCTGTTGCAGGACAAACAGTGTCTTGGTGAGATGCTCTTCGACATTTTTTGTATTTTTGTGTTGACTTTGCAGCAACAATCTGATTTGTCTCCTCTGCACGTCGCTCCGTTTTCTGTTACTCAATTTCCTTGGATTAAAATTGGCTAATTTCATCCCTTCTGCCATCTAACAGCATGGTTTTCAGGTGGTATTTAGGATCTGGTCGTTTTTGATGACAAGTTTTCGCTAATATTTTCATAACATATTTAACGTAATTTATCGCTGATGATGTTTGTCCAAAAACCGGTAGTTTCGACATTCGCCCAATCGACCAAAAGTTGGAATCCTTGTCTTTTTTGTAAATATGCCGGACAAAGGTAGAACCACTTTTGTGAAAGTTGGAAATACTGGTCTTTTTTGTAAATTTAAATGACAAATGGGGAACCGCGTATGTGAAAAATTTGAGATACTGGTCAGTTTGTCGTATATTTGGCGGGTATATTTGATTTTAAAATTTCACCTTTGTCCAAAAACTGGTTGTTTTAGACAGGAAAGACGTACTGTGTGAAACAAGAACCGGTTATTTTTCCCAATCCCTTCGGACAAACATGGGGTCATATATTTTACAGTACTTGCCTCTTGAGTTTAAAATTCATATAATAATTGTAACTTGGTTAATAAAATCCACTCCTTTCACAGAAGACCGAAAAACGACACATCAACTGGTCATAGATAATCAAATACCTTACACATGTACATGAAGTGCATCCTTGCGGGGCCTGGAACCTACTCCATTACAACATCCATCCAAAGCTTTGTCTTAAAATGCGTGAAATCCCGAACAAGAAGGCAGTCTCTACTCATAAAGAGCTTACAGATATTTGGAAAGCAAAGCATATCAACAATTTAAGTGCACTACAGGAGAAGCTAAATATTTATAAAAAAAGACCCATTTACAGAAGGTCCTGCAAACGTTATCTGCACCGGGGTAGAAGTGGATCAAGCATTGATCAAGGGTTTGTTCAATGCCGCAAAAACCGGGCATTGAAAGTCAAATACAAACATTTCCTTCAGAGATGTCATGTAACCAAGAAAAGAGTGTTTTTGATCCCATTAAAAGAGCAAAGTTAAAAACTGGTCTTGAGACAGTGAAGAAAACACCCAAAGCTGTATCCGTTCTTAAGGAAGATCGGCAGGCTTTTGGAATTCTTGCAGCAAAAGCAACATCGCTAGAATAGGTTTTTTCCTTCCCTATTACAACACTTTCTTGAGTTTTCAACAACAGTTAGCACACTGAGGCAGTCTGACAAGGCCAGCTTTCGAAGCTGTTTAATAAATGAAACCAAAACAGTTTTAAGTTTTTTTCCTTTCTGGGAACGTTGGATGGTATGGCTCTATTTTGTGCTGTGAAACCAAAGCAGACATATCGAGAGTGGCTGGTCACTGTTCTTTATTCAGCAACACCACCTTAATCTGCAGACGCAATACAGGTTGAAATCGTCAACGATGCTTTAAAGAATAGCGTAAAATCATCCACCAGGATTAAACGAGGAGAAACGTCCCCCGGGGGTTCACTTAAACAGTGTTGTCCAGAAAATGCTACAAGGAAAAGAGTGGTTTGATTTTTTCCACAACAACGAGAACAAAGAAGATCTCATTCGACTTGCAAGCTCTTTCTTCAAAACTGCAGACGTCAGAAAATTGCTTAAGATCTCTCTTGTCATCACCTGTAAAGACCATCGATGTGCCCAAAGTTACAAGGTTATCTCTGTAATGACAGATGCCAGGACCCAGCTCAATCTTGTTAATCTTGGTTTCCACACGAGTTGAGATGATTTAATTCGGTGAAAGTTGTCATGCGATAGGTTGAAAAATTATCTCATAGTGGAAACGCAAATTAAAAATAATCACACACAATTTCCTCATATGTCATTAGGACATATGATATGCATCAATTCGTAAAATAATTCACAAAAGTTCTTCCTTAGCAATTTGACCAGTGGGGTAAGTCAAGTAACGGGTTTTATGTTAATCTCCAATAACACTTTCGTTGGCATTGAATATTAACCATGGAAGGCGATAACAATGGCTATTTTCATAAGTAAGGGTTTCCGCTAGCTGGATTTCACTTGGAATCAAAAGTTGAAGACGTCACAGTCAAGTACAGCCAGTGGGCGAGCAACTTTGACAAGGATACGGTCGCTTTCAAGTATGTTACTCCAGCTTCTTGTGTGAATGCCTTTAAAGATATTTCGCAACAGTACGGAATGACGCTGAAGTCAAATATCGTTGATGTTGGAGCTGGCACTGGGATAATGAGAGCAACAACTTGCGTAAAATAAAACTTTTATCAAAGTACAGAAATCTTAATTGCCCCATCTATTGCTATGCTCATTTGTTCCATCAGGCTAGGAAACACAGTAGAGATTATTTACGTTGATAGTCGTGAAGCCTTGCAATTCGAGATTTCGAGCCTCTGTTGAATGTCCAACCCTGCCAACCTCTAAAAAGAAGCCACCGGCCACCCGATTGCGCGAATACAACTAAAACATTTACCTAAAAAATACTGAAAAAAAGACATTGTGCTCCTTTACATATGATACAGCTTTATTGGTCGGAATAATTTATTTGTGAATCCATTCACGCGTTGTGAAGCATTGCATTTTTATCCCACACTCATTTTCAATACAACCAGAGTGCAACATTAATGCAACACCTAAAGATAAGTTGCAATCCCTCCACTGTTCTGATGATAACCTTCCACTGTACTTCCCATCCTCCACTGTACTGATGATATCCCTCCACTGTAGTGATGATAACCCTCCACTGTACTTCGCATCCACCACTGTACTGCACACCCACCACTGTACTGCACATACGTTATCCCCGGTGACAGTGATCAACGTGATTTTGTTTATGATTAGCATATGTGTGATTGTAACATGTTAACAAATAAAATAATTTAAGACTTTCAACTTATAAAAAACCACAAGCGAGGAAGAGATGACAAGAAGAAGAAGAGACAAGCCAGGGATTGTGTAGATTGTTTGTCTGGGAGCTTTAATTGAAAAAAGTCTATTTTATCTTGTCGTACAGTTGTCCCATTGTTTTGGTCGGGTGGTAGAGGCCATGGAAATCTTTTGTAGCTCAACTTCTATCGAACAGTATGATGTCACCTCTTGGAAACCTCTTTCCTTAATCGAAGGATATAAAGGAACATTGTTGACGATAGCAAATGCTAGCGGATTTAAAACAAGCGGCAAATTTCTCCAGAGATATCCAAAGCAGAAAACTTTTTTTAAGGAGGTGCGTGGAGTCGGCGGTTACACGCCTGTCTAAGCTACTGCACGAATACACCAGTGAATACAGTAATAGTTCTATCAAGTCCACTCTCTTTTAAACCCCCCTAACTAATAAGTCCCTCTCTTCATGCAGAAATTTGAATCTTGTCTTTACTATCAAGTGAACTCCTTCAAAATCATTTGATGATTTATATAGCCGATGGTTTGGGAGAAAACCCAACGAAAGACCTACAAAAAAGAAATTCGTATAAGCCTTGTTTTTATTCAAGAATACCGTAATAGCTATTAAGTCTCCTCTCTTTTAAGCACCTTCTTTGTCAATGCCCCTATTTTGATACAAGAAAGACTTCAGAGAAAGTGCCATGATTTAGTGATAAATCATGGTGTATTTCATCGTAAAATTACCAATTTCTAAATTAATATGCTTGGAAGTCAAAACTCAGCATTTTGTTTTTAACTGAGACAAATTTCTTCTTTTCTATCGCCATTTTTAAATCAAAAGAAGAGAAGGAAGCCTCTTAGTTAATCCACCCTCGTTTTAGAACCTATTTGAATTCCATAGCGAGTAGGAATAACGATTGACTGATAGCTGGATTGGCTTCAATGGAAATAAAGTCACAGCTAGGTCAAATACAATATTTGCCTCTGTTGTGTAGCAACAATCAAACACACACAACACGACCAATCGTGAATTTCCCGACGACAAATTTGATTGGGTGAAGTTTTAGACATCCCAGCACCCTTTGCGAGAGCCACTTCTAACCAAGCTGATTCCTTTACGATAAAACAGGTCATGCTTGCTGGTGGTTTTCAAGGAAGTTTATGTTTTGAACGTGTCCGAAGAAGTGACCGGTTGGCTATAAAAATAAGAAACCATGCTCTGAGCAGGTGCGGGCAAAGATCAGAAAACTGAAATTCATATTACTTATTTTAGAGTACAAGCTATTGGCAAAGGATTCTAGTTTCAACATAGAGAAATTGGACATATTAAATGTTGATTAAAATGCTATTATCTGCGTTGGTTGTTTTATCTTGTGTTGCGGGAATTTCAAATGGGAATGAAAAGACAAAATTGCGGAAAGATTTTTATACGGCCTTGGTCGATATGGGCCCATTAGTTGAAATGGAACATAGGTTGACTACACCATTTTTAGAGCTGGTTAAAGCTGAAGAAGATAAATTAAATGAATTAGAAATTTTGGTTACTAAGATTGGAAAGGCTATTCCGAACGAGGAGGAGTCTTTGCGTAATATTACCAATTATTTGGGGAATCCAATTAATGCAATGAGACTTATACACCGATTGACCGATTTTTGGCCTAATTTCATGGCAAAAACTGCAAACAAAACTTCAACGATAGGTGAGTGAAACTTGTTATGTATATATATATCTATTTGGATAATCATATATATAAATTACTGTTGGTATATAAAACTTTGGAAATGTTTAAACACATTTGACATATATTAATCATTCTAAACAGATTTAATCATCAGACAGAATTTAGCTTAACTTAAGTACAACTGCGACTCACTACTACTAATGTATTGTATTGACACATAAATTCAGTTATATAACTATATATATGTATATGACTTCTCAGCGTAATGACTTGTCTGAGGTACAACTTAGGTAGGTTATGTATGCATTTAAATCCTGTATTTTATTTTTGAGTATGTTAAGCGGAAAAGTGCTTCATAACATACCCCTTTTCATGTTCAAAATACAAAGTATTCGTTGCAATAAGCAGATGGTACATTGTAGAGAAATCTGAATACCTGATTTTCTAACAAAACAAGGAAATATCTGCTGTCCAGATGTCTTTATCCAGCATCACTAGGTATATTTCTGACGCTCTGTTTCTTCCGCAGCCCTGTTTTAGGAATTCAATCAGATTCGTTGCCTGTCTTCCCAGTTTCAACCATCCTTTTCATTTTCAAAATAAAATCTATTGGTCCCTTGAAATTTGATAAGATGGCACTGACAAAAAGCAAAAAAATGAATGAAAGCGTATTTATCTGGTAAAATTTGCGTCATGTGCACATACATTTGATGTTGTATGTGAGTGAATAGCTAGATCTGAATTAATTTTGTGTAACTTTTTGGCAAGATTTAAAGACTAATAAAATGAAATGCGTAAGCAACAGGACGATGCAGACAAATATTGTGTTCTTAATATTTCATTAAACAACATACTTAGTTCTTCGAGCTTATTCTGTCACCAGAGTGTGCCTTAGCCAAGTATAACGGCAAAGCAGATCCAACTTTGTGTAGGGAAATTCAAATAAACAAATATAAACCTATAATTAAGACTGGTGACAATTCGAAACCACTTGGCCAGATTTGAATAGAGTTTCTTTACAGAATGCAAGTAATTGAACTAATTAGTGCATTGGATTAGTCAGTTAGCTTTTGGGTGAATGTCCCGGTTTCGAATCCAAACTTGGGTAAGTATGATAATTGTGGTAGCCCATTCATTATGATAAACATCTATACATAATAAACGGCTTGTGAACAATTGCAACAAAATCTGAGCTGAGTGTTGAAAAAAACATTGATAACGTCAGGGCCTCTGTTAACTAAAACAATGATTTTTGATCATGCCTATGACGGGAACATCAATTTTCGCAACATTTCTACGAGCTTATGTTAAGCCTATCATGTTTTCTTTAATTAACAGAGCTGCAAAGAAAGCTGAAAAAACTTTTGTCGCTGTACAAAAAAGATTTTCCAGAAGAAGACGACGTGAAGGGAGCGATATCATCTCTTTTTAATCTTCAAGATACATACAAAATTTCTCCACAAACATTCTCAGATGGACTCGGCCCTAGAGCACACAGGCTTATTTTGGAGGAGATTTTCGAGCTTGGCTACATTGCTTTGGGTAAAAACCTCATATCGTTTGTCTATTCTGTATTTTGACTTTGAAGTTTGAGACGTTATTAATAGAATGCAGTGATTAGGCATTTTAGACATCCTATTTTAATATGGTGCCTGGGTTTCATTACATCATCTTGGTTTCCGTTGCGTCTTCAATACCCCCTCGAAAATGGCAAAGAAGTCAACATTGTTGCTTTCTGTTCTCATAGGTGCAGTAGTCAGCTTTAAAAAATGCCTGATTATTGTTCGGGATTTTTCAATTGCTGTAGCTACTTGATCGCATTATTGTACTTCATGACCCATGCATTATCGCCATTTTCATTACCTAAAGTGGATAGCACATATGATTTAAAGAAATCCTATCTGTCAGGTAAATCAAACGTAGTGGCAATTTGTAGCAAACCTAACTTCACACCCTAACAAACGCAATTTTAACGTCGCATGCCACTCAAGAGTGACATAGCAGAAACTGCAGACGCATGCACGAAAAATTGCAACTTTGAACTGCTCTTGCTCCGTCCGAGAAGCATTCTTTAAATAAAGGCAACAACTGATATATTCTTTTTAATTAAACTATTGATTTCTTGTCTCAAAAGGTTTATCTATTTAAGCATGATCTAAACTCAAATAGCTTCATGACGTCATTTTACGCAGCTTCTGCTGTCTCTGTCCAAGAATAGGCCAATAGGCACAGCTAGTTTGCTCATACCCATAGGCCTATACCCACCATCTTTGATTCCTTCTTGCATCTAGAAAATTCGGGGAACTCCGTAAAAATATATTTTTGAAATATTCACAGTAGAAAAGCTACAATCATTTTTGAGCTATCTTTTCATGACTGATTCTATTTCAAAATATAACCAATTTTCTGTTGACAAAATTATTAACAGTTGACATTTGCTATCTGGTTGCCCAACTTCTTGAATGTTCGCTATTTCTAACAAGGTCTTATATCTTCTCACTCGGGTATATTTTCGTAAGAAAGAGTTACTTCCCATTAAATAAGAGAATCTGCACTTTAACTGGAACATCGAAAAAATTTGGAATTTTCTCTAAGAGCTCGAGAAAACTATTGTCAGCAGTTAGTTGTAATTTTATTCTTTTCAGCTCTGTTATGTATATGGTCTAATTTTCTCTAGCGTTTACCTTTCATTCCATTTCATGGAATATAGCACAAGCTACCACAAAAAGTTGCACATTACAAAATGCTGATACATTAAAAAACAAAAAGTAAAAATACAAAGTTACCAAGCACCTTGAGCATAGCTTAGGATTTGGCAATTAGGCCTTTTTGGAAGAAAAAATCTATGCAGCTTTTTGTGTAGATTTGTTAGTGTTTTGTATTGTGCTGGTTTTTCCACATTTTTCCTCATCACATCATGCACCTTTGATGCTGTAATGCGACCTGTTCGTATCTCATGCCATATTGCACTCTGCGACTTCTCTTTAGTCAATTAATTAAAATATATTCATTGCCTTCTGCGGATAATGCAATATCAGCTTCATAGGTTTTATCAAAAGAATTTTATTTTAGGGCAAGGAGACTATTGGCATGCTCAAAGCTGGCTTCGCGAATGTTACGAAAGATTCCACCCTGATGCAGAACAGATTGGGTTTTTGGATAGAGCAAGTCTCATAGAATATCTAGCGTGGTCGGAGTATAAGGTAAAACTGTTAGGTTTAAGTAAGGAGAAGAAGAATTTTGCCCACCTCAGTCTTTGTGTGAAAAGCCATGGCAAATAGCCGATAAATGTATGAAAATACCAATTAGCTGGAAGAATTTTTGTAAAAGTTTGGAGGGAATTTTAGTGAAACGTAGTTGTCATTAATTGTATGTCGAACATTATAGGTGCACAAGGCACAGACGGGCAAGATATAATTGATAGAACATTATACCAAATAGGGCCATTTCGTGCAACGTTCTTCATTGTATGTCGAACATTATAGGTGCACAAGGCACAGACAGACAATATATAATTGATAGAACAT
>JAACYV020230198.1:0-17916 GCA_009936425.2 Chrysaora fuscescens | reverse complement strand
CCTATGCAAGTTAAGATCTAAACCTATGCATGTTAAGATCTAAACTTATGCAAGTTAAGACTTAAACCTATGCAAGTTAAGATCTAAACTTATGCATGTTAATATTTAAACCTATGCAAGTTTGGATCTAAACCTATGCATGTTAAGACTTAAACCTATGCAAGTTAAGATCTAAACCTATGCATGTTAAGATCTAAACTTATGCAAGTTAAGATCTAAACTTATGCATGTTAAGATCTAAACCTATACAAGTATTGATCTAAACTTATGCTTGTTAAGATCTAAACCTATGCAAGTTAAGATCTAAAATTATGCATGTTAAGACTTAAACCTATGCAAGTTTAGATCTAAACCTATGCATGTTAAGACTTAAACCTATACAGTAAAATATCAGTCCTTTCACAGCAGAAACTATTTGCAAAGTAACAATTTTACCAGCTGTTCCTTCACATGGGAACATTAAAGAAAGCCCTTCATGTGGTCATTCACTGAGCACTGAAGTAATTAATGGCAACCAGCACTGTAAAATATTGGAAAAGGTCAGATGCATACGAAATAAGATGTGTACTTTTCAATTATTTAAAAGTTTGATTGGTGTATCACCGCACGCCTTTGAAAATTACTTTACGAGGGCCAAGAACGCTAATACAAAAACATCGTTTTGTCTAGAGTTGATTTTTTTAGATAGAAATAAAATATAATATATATATAGAAAGGAAAAAAATTGTGAAAATAACAAAATTAAGAGTAGTCGCAGCAAACAAAGACCCCAGGAGCATGAACCCTTCCTTTAAAAGGAATAGGGGGAATCCAATGAATAATGGAGAAATGCGTCGAATTTATAATGGAAGTTTATGATTAGAAATTAGCGTTGTATCCTGATAGAGAGGAAATCCACCCTGAACTATGTTGCCATTGATGTTGTCCAGCTTTAAGTGCAGAGGCACAAGGAAAGCAGAAATATTTATCCAGATTAAAAAGCCAAAGAGTTTTAAAATATACGTTATGTGCATTTTTGAGTTTCGAGTGAATCATTGTCTGCTGATAAATCTTGTTTGCGTTGTTGTTTTTGTTTACTTTGATATTCAAACTGATTGAGATTCACAATTAAGTGAGATATTGATTTTTATCATAGATTCCAATATAATGGATATTGGAATGGATAAAGAAAGGAATCATATGAAGACAAAGAAATACAGGATACGATTCCTCAGCCGTCGATCTGTGACAGGCGTTTCGGCGGTTAAGGTAGAGTACTTATGTTAACCAGAATTTATGTTGGCGTTCTCCAAATCGTTCATGGGCTGAACTTTGGTCATGTGATCAGAGTACTCGTTAGTTGATTCATTTATAGCATGTGAAATAATCTTGCGCTATTTATTGGCTCAATTTAACAAACAAATCATGTGAGCACAATGACTTCCTTTGTTATGATATGCAAATTAACGACGCGAGCCTTTTGATCAGCGGAAAATGACAATAGAATATGCGTGGACCAGTAACGAAAATCGGTGCTTTGCTAATAGTAAGCTCTCCCTGCGCAAAAAGAGTTAATAACAATTTTTGACACCGATCAGTGTTTTTAACTCTTAAAACATGTCGTTGGTAAGGGGTAAGGTTTTAGTCAGAAAGTTTAAATACCCACTTGATGAGTATCTTTGCAGCCAAAACATTGTGTATCATTAAGTTACTCTAAGCCTTCACTCCCATCAAATGTCGCAAATCTTCAAATTTTGGTTTTGTTAGATCTTTTGTGAAATTATCATATTTTGATTGATACAATATCCAGGCTCTTTTTGTTCATACATACCAAGTGTATACCAAGGCAATATTGGGCTGCTCAGTGTTCCTCAATTTTGAATCTTTAAGATAATGCTTGTTTCTCTGTTTCTAGCATCTGAGCATCATTTGTAGCTAATGAAATATTGTCAACATAGAGAAGACTTATCATCAAACTTAGCTACTTTCCTTTGCGTGGAGCTGACTTTGTATATATGCATGAATCAGCATTGCTTTGCTTGTATGGAGAATCTTTAAAGAAATTGTAAATTTCCAGATTCCAGCATCTTGCAGAGTGTTTCAAGCCATAGAGACTTTTCTGCAATTTGCAATTTAGGCCTTTCTTGTTCAATACATCCATCAGGCTGAGCCATGTAGTTTTCTTGTTCACGTTTTCCATTTGAAAAGACAGTTTTCACATCTAGTTGATGTAATTTCAGATCCAACGCATTTGCAAGTGCTAAAACCAATCGAATCGAGTTGTACCTTGCAACTGGTGCATAGACTTCACCATAATCTATGCCTGCTTCTTGAGAATAGCCTTGCACTACTAGACGAGCCTTGAATCGAGAAAGGCTACCATCAGCACTGCTCTTAATCTCGAACACCCATTTGCATCCAACTACGTCCTTGTTTGGTGGCAACTCGGCCAACTTTCATGCGTCATTCTGCATCAATGACTGGTATTCGCTATCGATGGCCTCTTTCCATTGCGATGCATGTTTACCACTCAGTGCCTCTTCGATACTTGTTGGCTAATCAGAATCTGAAACTGCAATTGAAGCAAAGTTCAGATCTTCATTATCCAACCAATCTTCTAAGTGAACCAAGTCTTTCCGTTTAAGTCACCAAGAATTCTGTTCTCAGTGAATCCTATTATTACTCCCCCCCCCCCTATTTTTAATGATTTTATATACTTCAAGGGCTGGAATCGACTGCAGTTGAAAAGCAAGATTTGAAAACTCATCAACTGTTGTAGGACCATCACCCTATTGATACAGCGCTTCAGCCCTAGTTATGTATATGTCATGTATATGTATATATGTATAAATTATATACTATGAAGAAGGCGGACGCAAAGAAAGAGACAGATTTTTGGCACACTAAGATCTTTCGAACATACGCTCTCATCTCGTTTGACTTTATATTCAAAGTTAGAGCATAGATTTATGCTCTAAAAGGCGAAAAAGATTCATATGATTGACAGATTGATTAAACGTTATCGTATGCTAACTTGGGTTCACAAGTAGATTTGATGATTTAATTAATTCAATTCATCGAGGCACTTCAATGTTTGAATAATTTTGTATTCTACTAATAGATTTGAGTCACTTAATTTCATAAAAGCATAATTTTTGAAGAAGGGAAATACTTGTGTATATATATATGGAATAGCGATGGGATATATCCCTGGGGGAGGGGGCACTAAGTAATGCAAGGTTACGTACCCGTTGCAAAATTTAGGGTCTTGAATTTTTAATTTATTGTTGGGACATTGGGGTAAAGCTATCTAACTTGTATTACCAGAGGCTTTCACAGATAATGTTTATTGCCCCATTTAAACGCAATTGTATTTTTGTGTCTACTGTATAGGGATTTTATATCTATCAAATAGACTTTAAAAGAAGGGAAAACAATAACAGAGCCGTGTTTCGGATTCCAATAAACTAAAAAAGTAAATAATTTGTAAAACAGGGACACCAAAAAACGATACTAAAAAGATGACGAGGCGAGAATGCTAAACAAAATTCTTTTGAGCAAAATGTTTTCAGAGTAAAATTGCTTCTTTATTCACAAATTTTGTATTTTCTGTATAAACCCAAATCTTAACACATTTGCTTCTCAATATATATATATTTTACATATGATATAATATATAGCTATACAGCATATATAAACATGGGTACAGTAGATATGGATATATATTTTTATCAAATGTTGTTGAGAATTAACATCAAGGATGTAGTTAACCAAATATCATTGGAATACATCTTGGAGTTTATTCCCGACAAAACTATATTGTTGTGGTTCGTGCAATTGTGAATTGAAAAACTAATGTAAAAAAATAATAAAAAATTAACACAGTGAAACTAATCCCAAAATTTAGTTGCAGATTATAAATAATTTACAAACCCACTGGTTATTGGTTGCCCTGTGTGCAACGAAAATGCGTAATCTAATAGATAAAGTGTGTTACAAAAAGGAGAATATAGAACTTGATCAGAAACTTAAATTACCTTTTCATCAACAAAATCTTTTGTTTTAGAATGTATGATGAAGAAAAATTAATAAAAATATGCTGCCACTAGAAAATAAATCAATGTTCGTTTAGGAATATTTTATTCTTACTCATTTTGAGGGGTTCTAAAGAAAATATATAATCCGTGAGCGGTGACAAAATCTTATCTTTGCTTATTCCTTATTTGACTTGTATTTGTTCTTTATACCATTTATTTTCACCCATTTGCCTTTCACCGCGCATCAATAAACAATAGCCGGTTTGTTAGCAAAAGAGGTTAGATTCATGAACAACATTTATCGTCAGTTGACTATGTTCTAGTTGCTAGTTTCAATTAAATACTTTCTCTTCAACCCTCGGGCTTGAATAAGTCACTTGCAAGAAGAAAGCCAAAAGAATCAAGCCTTTACTGTGAGTAAAATTGCCTGATTTGATTTTATTATTTCATATCAAATTTATGCACATATTGCATGTCTTCAAACTATTCATGGCAAACAACAACAGGGACGGCGAAGAAGAAAACATGGAGAACGAGTTAACTGAAACTGTTTGCTACAAGTTTAGGCAGATTTATAAGGAGAAACCAATTATTTAATGCTTGAAATATTGTAATGATGTCATTGAAGCTAACCACCAGAAAGTTATGTATGATCGTAATATCAACAAAGGTCGATAGGCTGAATTTTTCAATTCTTGGCCTAGCTTCTGTGTAAATTTGTTTCTCGAAGTATATTGAAATTGGGAAGGATACTATCGCTATTCTTGTTTACCTGCTGAGGCTGACAATTGTTTCAGTCGTTTTAACGAAAAAAACATAGCGATGATCGCCTGGATATTTCAAGAGACTTGATCGAGTCTTTGTTTCATGCAGACGGGTAAGTGGGCTTTGTTTCTTGATGACAGCATGGTGCGAAGCAGGCTGTTTTGAAAAAATCACCCATGTCGTGCACACTTCAAAGGTGTTTGTCGTCGCGAATTTGTTTTAGTGGCCACTGTAAATCAACACCGTGCACTGTGCAGTATATTCAACCTTGCTTGCTACTCGGCTTTATATTTTTCCTTGCTTTTCCATGCTTGCGTCTGTTTACCGAAGTAAATATAAGAAAATTTCAAATCATAATTTGACACCACATTGATCAAACGCTGGACAGCGTGCTTTCTTGGTGTCTTAACCACATACAGACTACTCGAGAATCACACTTTCATGTTTTCTGTTTAAGACATCGCATTTTTGAATGATTGTTCATTTCTCTACCTTTCAAATTATAAAACACTTCAACCAATTTCTCTGTACAGTGATCTTGATTTTGACCTCAACTTCTGTGGTCAAGTGATGTTCCAGAGTTTTTTGCCTACCTTGAATAATATTTTAAAAGCTTATATTAATGAAAGGACCTGTTCATGCCATACTGGGTTCTTAAAAAATGTCTCCACTTGCAGACATTGCACAATCTTCCAATTTTAAAATGTCTGCTTTGCAAGAGCTTACCTTTGAAAATGCTAGCTTAATATTATATTGCTGAGTGGCAAGACCAAGGGTTGTGACAGGTGCACTGAAGCTAGCCATTTGAAAGCAATCCAACAAAAAATTGTTGGTGGTGTTCATATTACTGAAAAATGGAAAGATTACAGTAAATAAAGATGGATAATCATTTATTTGAATAGAAAAAATTCAACTGAAAAATGAAAATTGGGAAGACTGGGTTGCAAAACTTGCTTGCATGTTTTAGTTTTTTGAATATGAAGACCAAAATAATTGTTAACACAAGATCAAAAAAGCAGTTGATATTAACTCAACTCAATTCATTTATTTTCTCAGCTTTTATTTTATATGTTTAATGACAGTGAAAGGGCTTTTATGCCATGTGCCATGCTTAAAGTTGAAAATATAAATATACAGTAAAATACAATAATAAAAAAACTTTTTCAAACTTGAGGAATTTAGTTGAATGCTGCAAATAATTCTAAGAAATAATGATACTGCCACTGATAATATAAAAACATATAGTAGTAATGATAATGCTACAAATTGTCATATTTAAATTATAACTACAACAATAATGATAATAACTAATCTGATACTATTTCAAGCACTTCTCATCTTGTGTCTTCAAGAAAATGAGTAAACGAGCCATGAACCCTAACAAATTAACACCTATGCATTATTTTATCCTTTTTCTTGTTGCATGTGGTGTTGTGGGTTCCAAATGAATTAAACCTCTATAAAATTAAACAAAGAATTTTTTTCTAAAAAAATAAAAACCAACAATGCTTTGAAATTACTTTTATGTGAAACAGAGGCTTTCTCAAAGCAGAAGGGATACAATTTTCAATGTGAAAAGAGAATAAGCATGGCCTTTCTATCTGCGTCATGCTTGTCTTTCCTTTTAATGATGAACAGAGCTAACTTACAAACAAGTAACCAGAGTTATAGAGAGATAAAAGTATATAGAAGAAATAATTGATAATTTATTGTTCAAATATTTCCATTACACTTATTAGAAATGCTTCTTTGTGATTGGCAACCCATTTTAATTATCATATGTTTGGTTAAAAACCTTACTCTAAAAGTATTTCTATTTATTTTTGATTAGACATATTATATAAATCTATGATTTTTATGTATAATTGCACTTAATTGCAAACTATAAACACAGTGAGTGCTGCAAATATACATTGCAAATATCAAATGCTGACAGTACAGTATTGTCAGTAATGTTAAAACCAAGCAGGGTACCTGTTATTTGTTTTTTTTCCCATTGAGCTGCATCATAGGCTCAGAACTTCAATTTTCAATTTGTGTATTCTGTATTTGCAATTCTTACAACAAGTTATTTGCCTTAACCCTATTTGTACTGGGCGATTTTTTCTAAACTTTTTAGGGGTGGGGGGCCTTCTTCGCCCCCATGTTTATTATCACAACCATACATAATGTGACAATATAACTTTGTACATAGTATATTCAAACTACTGTCTATCTAATTACATAATTAAAATCTAATTAGTCACGTTGTTTGTTGCTTGGCAACGTGTTTTATGAAGATAAGTAAAAAAGATTAGTATGACATCATAGAAATAATAATCTGCTAAAGAGTAACAAACATAAGTAAATTATAAATCAGCTGAAAGGTCTTGATAAGGCTAACTTATTGATGCTTATTTGAAGACAATAAGCAGCAAATTGCTTGAGTTATTGCAATTTGAAACATTTTATTTCAGACTACCCATTAAACATTTGACTACCCATTTTAACAAAGAAATTACCTGGTCATGTAACCTAGCAAATTTGCCACCAAAAATTGTCAAAACGTCTGTAGATAATATCTAGGAAAAGTCAAAATATCTCAGCATTTTTATTGCTACAGCCTTTCTGTTGCAATCAGTTGTTTGGTAGGGGGGCAAAAAATGCCCCCCCCCCTCCCCAGTACGAATGGGGTTATAATGTTGAAAAAGTTACTTTGGTGCCCAAGTTTTAAATAACCCATTTGTTTGTTATTGCAGAAACCTGTTGGACAATTGCAGAATGTCAGCTGCTAGTCAGAGTTACTCAGCACATTTTCTCAATAGCAGTAAATCCCGTTATTCTCCTCAAAATGGAAGAAGATCACCAGATAATCAGATAACAAGTACTAAAATGCAGCCGTTGCTTTCTGAAGATGTTGATCAAGTGCGACTACACCCATTGATAATAGCAAAGGACACAGTTGTATGTATGCCAGAAGTTAACAAAGTACTGAGAACAGTTTACCAAGTTCTGTCACAGGCAAATTATTATCTCTCAAAGCATGGTATATCTTCTAGAAGATTTTCTGGTGCACAACTTATAAAGATTAAGATGCTTGGTATCCTGAACCATGATGCTAAAGTCTGTTCATATATTCTACAGCAAGAAGCAGAAAGAATATTTGACAGCTTTGATTTGTCTGGGAGTAGTCGTAAAAGTCAGAAAATCATATGGATGGACCCAGTTCTGTTGGATGAAAATCCTAGTGACAGTGTATCAAGCGGAAAGCATTCATCAAGTAGTCATGGAAAGCATGTCAATGCAAAACCTGTAGATATCCAGACATTTGAATTGAGTCAAAAAACAATCGTTTGTGCACCAGACATTCAAAAAGTTATCCAGACACATTTTAATCAAGGTGCTACAACTGGGTATTATTTTTCAAAACTTGGAATTGTTCCATTCAAGTTTATTCATTCGGCCCATCTTGACAAAGTAAAAGAGCTTGGCATCATTAAAAAATCAGCTGTTCATTGTACATATGTATCTACATATGATGCAAAAAGAGTTTTTGAGGCATATGGTATGACAGAAGATGATCTGAAAACTAAGATTAACTGGCTGCCGTCTGTCAGCCTTGACGATCTTTCATGGAGATCAAAGTGGCCCCAGTCTTCAATCAAGTCAGAAGAGCTGTCTAGTCCTGCAAATAATTGTAGCACTAATGATTCTGATTTGAAACAGAGCAGAAAAAATGGACATACAATTGAAAATGCTGAAGAGGATTCAGATGTAAAACAAGAGGAAAATCATGTAGTTCCTTCAAAAGTGCATCTTTTCATTGTAGACAACAAAGAAGTTGTGTGCATGCCTGATATACATAAAGTTGTCCAAGCAGTGCATGGTAGTAGCATACAGGTAAACTATTACCTAAACAAGCTCCATGTCAAGAAGAAAAGATTTTGCTTTGCACATTTGAAGGAGTTAAAGTCTCGTGGCGTTCTGCAAGGCAATGCGACTTACTGTACTTATATACCAAAAATTGAGGCAGAGAAAATCTTTCAGATTTATAGTTTGATGGGAGATCAGAGGTTAAATGGGATTGAATGGACTGAACCTTTGAGGCTTGATAAGCTCCCTGATTCTAGCATTTTGTCAAATGAAAAAGATAAGGATGGCAACTATATAGGTACTGCCGATGGCCAAATTGTCACAGGGCTGAAGGTTCCAGGGTTTCTTGTTGATGGTGAGGAGGTTCTCTGTACACCTGATGTTCACAAAATTGTTGACTACTTGGAAGAGCAAAGTGCATCACTTGATTACCATTTTAGAAAACTTGGCATTGTTAAGCGAAGATATACCTACTCACAACTTCATCAGTTGAGGCGTTTGCAAATTATTAAGAGACCAACTGTTTGTACATACATAAGGAAAATTGATGTTGAGCAACTATTACTGATGTATGCAACTGACCGTAATAAAGTAAAAATGCAAAACATTGAATGGCTTAAACCCGTCCCTCTTCTCTCAAGTGAACATGGCCCGCAACGCTCCAATGATAGCCCAAACTCTAGAGCTGATGTAAATAACTCTTGTAGCGAGCAGATTCCATCTAGCGAAAGTCCTGATGCAGATTATGCCATGTCTGATTTGTATAAGATATATGTTGGAGATAAGCTTGGTTCAGATCAGGAGCGATACCCAGACAGCCCTTTATCTTCAACACAAAGACAGCAAAAGCAGATTGCATGTCCAATAACAGCATCAGCAGAGCTCCAGAAAGCAAATCCACACATAGATTTTCCTATTGTTATTCCAAATGCAGACTTTGACCCAAGTATCTCATCATCATCCATGAACGTGCCATCATTATGTTCCCCTTCTCACTCCCATGGCTGTGGTCCTGCACAAGAAAGCATCTGTTCAAGTAAAGGTAACTAATTTGACCTTTAATGTTTTGATTATGGGTGGCCTTGTTTGCAGGTAGTATATCTGGCAAAAGGTTTTTGCAGTCACCCAGTGAAGCTGATTTTAGATTGATGTCGATTATCTCTGTCTCGGGTGGCTTGGTGTCTGAATGTTTCATTGCATCACAGACTCTAAATTTAAGCAGGACCAATCAGGGCATGATTTAATCCTCCATATTTTTAGGACTGTTTGCCCAATTTTGTAATAAAATGTTTTGTTGGTAAATTATAGTTTTGATGCAACCCTGTGATGCTCATTCACTTTTTTACAGATGATAAAATTGCAAAAATAAGATTAATCCTGTTCGTAGGTTTGCAGACACTTGTTGATGTTTTTCTTTCTGTGCACACTCAGAACCTAAAGCATTTGATAAAAGTATAGGAGCCCATTGAGGACCTAGGGCTACTATCTCTATTCAGAATCTTGTACATGTTAAAAGAATTCTGCAAGAAATCAATTAAATGTTGCAGATCTCATACACTTTATAGGATAGTCATACACCCCTTGATCAAGGAGCTATTATTGGTCATTTTTATCAATTAGAAAATTGACCTTGTTAAATAGCTAAAGAAAAGACTAAAAAAGGAACAACAGACTTAACATTCTGATATACCAAAACCCTTAGACATAAATATCTTACAGCAACAAGCGCAAATGGCCCAACTTTTTGGCCATAGCTATACAGCCCTTGGCCAAATTGACAACCTGTAAATTGCAGATTACCAGTAAGTTTGTTGTGTGACTCGGAATGATATCAACCTCCTTGGATAGACTTTTCCAAAATGCTTTTACTCTCTTGCAAAAGGCACCCAACAACTGGAAAATTTAAGTCTGCAGGTAGAAAACAATGTTGTTGCTTGTTTATTATTTGTAAATGCTGGAGTATGCTTCTGGGGCTAGTCTGTAGCAGGCTTATTTCCACATCATACTGTGTCTACTCAATGGACTGTATTATTATATTTTATATCATTAATCACAAACCCTAAACATAGAGTTGGATAAATGCCAGGTTGATGGGTGTTTTTCTATGTGATATGTATTAGCAGTTACTTTTCAAGATCTACCTATTTTGGTTTTGAATTTCCAGCTTGATGTTTTCTTTCTTCACATAAGCTTCTCATATAAGCGAGAAACATTTGTAGATTGCTTCCAGATATTGTTATTTTTTATGTTTTATGAAAAACTCTTGTTCAAAAAATCAAAGCAGGCAGTACTCTTAATATGTATGGGATTCACATTTAGAGCTGTAGGATGCTAGTCAAATGCAGTTTTTTCAAAAACAAGTTTCCTGTTTATTTGAATAGGCAATTGCACTGGTTTGAAAAGAAAGCTTTATGAGCCATCACTTGAAGAAGCTCGAGGAGGAAAGAAATCAGATGGTAGAGAAGGTATTGATATCTTCTTTGTACTAACTAATCAGAACATATCATGCTACTTTCTCTCAATTTTTAAAATCACAAATTTGTTTTCTACTTTCTTAAAGAGCACTATGCTTCTATCAAAGTAACCATGGAAAGAATGCCCTGTTATTTTGTATGTAGGTATGCGTTTCTCTCATTATCTAAGTTAGGTAATTATCTTAATTTTTATCACAAAAAGTTGTCATTAGTGCTCTTATTTATGTCTGTTTTTTAGATGAGTACACAATTCTAGAGAAACTGTTGAAGGATCTTCATAGAAAGGAAACTGAACTAAGATGCTTGCATGGTATATTTTCCTCATGTTTTTGTGCTATTAATCCCTGCTGAGTGCTGTATTGATCCGATTTGATGTGCAGTCTAGGCTGAATGCTGGGTAACAGACATCAGAAAATAAATAAGTACTGATGTGTAAATTAAAATCTTAGGCAGCAATTCAAGACACACATACCAATTGACAGTTAGGGTTGAGAAATCGCAAGGAAATTACTCTTTACCTCATGTGAATAGAAGATCATATTGCATTTATCAAACCCCTAAAATCAACCCACTTTGTTCAGATACATTCTAAACCTCTCAGCTCAAGGGAATTGGGTTGATTCCGTTTTTTGGCATATCTTCACCTCTTCGCATTCCTTAACAAAGAACAAAGTGTCTGTTTTTCACCTTTTTTCCGAAAAAATGAACTGCCTGGTATTGAATAAGTCTTAATTTGCAATACTGTAATTTAATTTGTTAAAATCGTTGAGATCCCCTCCCCCCAAACTTTACAAGAACGATACAGAATGAAAATGCATGCAAACAGTTTGAAGCAACGTTAAAATGAGGAAAGGAGAGGGGACTACAACAGAATAACTAATGCTCGACAAATCTGTCTCAAAATGTTTTGCTAGAATTGTAAACTACTTATAAAAATGTTAAGTGACCATTATTGAATTATGTTTCAGATGCTTATCAACATGAAATCAGGGTCGAAAAGGAAAGAAGAATTCAAGCGGAAAAAGATCTAGAGAGAGTTAGACGTATGAGCATTTATTATGGCATTACTTTGTCTGTTTTACATTTGGGTCTATTAAACCCATTCAGGAAATGCCCATAACAGGTTCCATAAAGTGAATAGCGTTCTTGCTTGGGTATTGGTTCTTATTTAACTGATATTGTTTTTATCTACCGTAATTTTGATCAATAATCCAATTTTTTACAATAGAGCAACTGCTGTTTGAACAAGAGCATCATCGAGAGAGACAAGAGAATGATCATTCATTTGAAGGTTTGTTAGATTATTATTTAAAATTTAAGGAACAAATTAAAAAGGGCTTTTATATCAGTCGGGCTTGAAATGAATTAGTCTTGTATTTGTCTATGATTCCAGAAACAAAGATAACGTTATATTATTTCATTATTTAGAAGAACACAACCTTGAGCAGCGAGTAAAAGAAGTTATTCCGGGCCGTATTTAGGCACAAGAAAAACATTCTAAGGTGACTATGATGATGGTTTTATTTTTTTTTGTACGATATTTCAATCATCAGGCAACTAAAATGCAAC
Organism: Chrysaora fuscescens; assembly: GCA_009936425.2. Classification (NCBI taxonomy): domain Eukaryota; kingdom Metazoa; phylum Cnidaria; class Scyphozoa; order Semaeostomeae; family Pelagiidae; genus Chrysaora; species Chrysaora fuscescens. Next base: position 5,240 of record JAACYV020230198.1, on the reverse strand, counting down.
TCCAATGTTTCGTATATGTAAAAAAACATTGACGGTTTCGCAAACCTGTTTAACTTTTAGGAACGGAGAATTGTTAATTGTTATTGAATATCCATCCAATGACTAACGTAGTTTCCAACAACTTCTAGTTTTAATGTGCAGAGAACACGGAGCAAGAAAAAGACTTTGTTGTGTTGACTATCATTTTTCTAACTATATAACCAAGGTTACATGCATGCTTAAATAACGAAATGAAATGCTGTAACAAGTTAATCCAAATAAGTGTTGAAAAAGGAAAGGAAAGGGCTAGGCTGATGCGTAGATAAAGAACAATGACGAAGGGAATGACCTGACGTAGTGTACGCAGTGTGAGAGAGAAGAAGGCCTAAATTAGCAATATCAAAATCACTACAAATTTAGTAATTTATCTTTGTTAATTAGCCTGCACTTCGACATTCACTCTAATATTTTGTTAAGAAGGGTAGTCTTGTTGGCCCATGAGACCATAGTCTTCTGTCATTGTCATATTTCCTTTGAGAACATAGTTAAGATCTACAAATACTATTCTTCCACTTTCTCTTGTTTCTTTTAGGTTTTGGATGGAAAAGAAATTGTTTGTGAAGGCCATATATTTTATTGAAAAAGACTTCTTAACTATTATATTTTAACTTGTCCATCAAACAGCTATGCATTTCATCTAACGTCCATTATAAAAGACACGATTTTAAACACACATCACGTTTATCTATTTATTCTTAAGTGAGAATGTATACGAGCAAGATCCCATATATTTCATCTGACAAGATTTGTAACTTTAAAACGCCCTTTCTCTATTATTTTATTGTAATATGCTTTTATCGTTAAATTTTATTTTATTTACACATGATCCTATATTGTTATCTAACTGAACTTGACTTTTACTCATATTTGTCTTAAATTATAAATCTTTTTCGGTGATAAAACAAACGAATTTCAGTAGCATTCTCTTTGTCATTGGTCTGTTTCCAATGTATCTCTTTTGGAAAGCAAATTGAAGAACAATAAAAGTGTTATAAGTATCATTAATAAATCAACCAGGAGATTGTGTTTTTGTCTTCTTGGCTTCCGAGATTACTTTGAGTGCTTTTTTACCGTATATCACAGGCTATGCTTATCTCATGATGTTGAACATTTAGTCGAAAAGCAGCAAAGTACAACACTGTTCTTAGTTTAGCTATTCTTATTGTACTCTTCAGGTCTGCAGATCGTTTCTAGGTATGTTTTTCTTATGTAAATAAAGCAGTTTTGTTATTTCTTGACTTGATGGTTGAAGGAGGTATATTCGTTAGGATCGACGGTCTTTGTAATTTTGAGGCTAGAGGCGGTTTGACAATGAAACAGGTAAACGGAAACAGCCAGCGTTATTGCTTGTGACGCTTCTGTAGTTGGTAAAAACAAGGTGGCCAGGCTGAGTTAACTTAGCTACAACCCACCCCTGCCACAGAAGGCTGAAAACGACAAAGGAATTTTGCAAATGCAAGCGAGGGAATCGGAAAACAGGAAATGAAGAGAGATGAGAACATTTGGGTTGATCATAGTTATGAAAACGTTCCCTAGTGCTACAAGAGGGGGTATGGAGTCATATCTCATAGACTTTACTGTAGCTAATGTTGCAATTATAATCCCGTTCGGTAACATATTAGTTATTTCAAGATTAAAAATAAAAAGGAATAAAACCATCGTACAACAAGAAGTATATCAGTTACATTTTAATCAATAAATGCAAGAAGCTAAAATGTCTTTAATTTCGTCTTATTTTCATTCGTTTCATTCCGCTTTTGCGTCTTTTGATTTAGTCAATTCAGAAAGCTTGGTCTTGGATTCAAAATTTTCCAAAGAACCCATATCAAATTTAACATCTTTAACAGACAGCATGCACTAACCGGGTTTAGCAGCAGGACAAGTCATTCAAGGCGCTGTGTGTTTGCATTGGGTCTTTAATTCATGGATATTAGAGGTCGAAGGCAGCACTATGGGCTCTTTCATCTTAGCGAATAATTCAGCAATTAACTCAGAGTTTGTGAAGCTGCAATTTTGGTGAATGCACTAGCACTGACTTTATATTTGCATGAGGTTTAACCAGAGTAAACACATAGACAAAAGGTAACATTAAATTCGACGTTCGACATTAAATATTAGCTGTAGTGCGTTCAGGATGTTACTTTTACGAATATATTCGTTCTAGACTTTTGTGCTGTTTCTGTGTGTTTGGTGTGTCCGCATATTCATATTTAATATACGTCATATTTAACGTTCATTAATATTGACATTAGATAGAGTATGCAATGTATAGATAAATGAGAAAAGACTAAAGGAGGGAGCTGTTTTGGACCATAATCGTGTAGGTTAACCGTAGGCGTAGTAGGCCAGGCAGTATCTTGAGAAAGGCTGGCCTGCTCCGTATTTGAACCGAGTGTTTGATGAAACATTGCGTATGAAAATACAACTTCCGATAAGTTTTCATCGTTTCAAATTGTGTGTATTTTGTTCGTGTGTCCGCTCGGAACCTGTTTTATTTGGTGAGATGAGCTGGATCAAGTTCACACCCCCTTGGGCACCATCTCAGTCGAGAGGCAAAGGGAAGTGCGTCACAAGAGCTGTGCGACCAGATTAGCTACTTCTGAGGGAGCAATAGCAAAACGATAATTTCATTAAAGGATTTAAAACATTAGGTCAGTTACGAACAGGAAAACAGAGTTTTTCGAGAATTGCAACATTACAACAACAATAGGCATCACCCGGAATGCAACGCCTATAGTCGACAAATTTAAAGCTTGCACCTCTCTTGTTCACAACTCTAGCGTAGTACCGTCCCTGGCGAAATCGCTGCGATGAACATTATCTCTCGAAACATCTTACTTTCTTTGATTCTCAATTTATGCCAAAAGACAACCGTATTCTCCCGTATCCATCAATACAAATTCAAGGTTCAAACTAGGCCTCATTGTTTTTCTCAGTGTTGTTGTGTAATTATTGGCATGTAAGGTATGTGAAAAGCAGAAAGTTGGCCGCCAGTATTTAAAGGACATGACAAACCTACTATTGCAAATATAAATCTTCTTGCATTAACTTCCGCTGCCTTTTTAAGTTAAAAGAATTATATAAAAACTTCAATATCCTCTAAGATGACCTGGACACTAAGATAATCAACTTCACCCCCTCCAATGACTTTTCGAGGTGATACCAACATTCGCGATATACTTGTTACATCTTCTCTACCCTAACAAGATAATACACCTGAAAGATTCTCTTGCAGACGTTCTAATTGTCGTACCTGTACGTCAAAAATCCTGGTACTGAAGTCTGAACATCTCTGTACTTTTCTGCATTAGCTGCCTTGTGTGTGTTCTATATCTCTACAAAAACTACAATGACACTACTACAAATAAACTACAGATAGACTACATACGGACTACAGAATAGACTACAGATAAAAGATTCACAATTTTGCAGCATGAGTTGTGATGGGAGGCCATAAATATGACCATGCAAAACGTCTCCTCAGATCTCTGCATTGGTTGCCAGTGGCACAAATAATAGATTTTAAGATTGCATTATTAACGCATAAATGCCTTAACAGATTGGCACCAGAATATATTGTCGATCTCTTAGAAGTTCAGGAAAGCTGCAGAGTACTGAGATCAAATAAGAAAAATAGACTTAAGCTACCAATGACCAGAAAAAACCGCTTGGCACAAGAGCGTTTACATATGCTGCTACTGTAGTATGAAACGCTTTACCTGACAACAAAAAGAACGCAGATTGCATAACAACCTTCAAGAGGCTTCTAAAAACCCATTATTTTGAAATAGCGTTTCATTAATGTCGGACTAGACTTTTTATCTCTTTCTTTCATAAATATTCTTAATTCAGATTTTTAAAGTGTAAATACGCTTAAATTGTAAAGCGCAACTGACTATCACTAAGTACTGTGGCGCTACATAAATGTTTGCATCATTATTATTATATTTTATCCTAACAACTGATAAAGTGATATGCCCGATTCGTTTAGAGTTCGCAATGCTTCTTGACATCAATTGTTTGATAATGTATGATTTTCTTTAGGGTTCGCGATTACCTTAATTTAGTTTATTTTAGTTCTGCAAAATTAAACGTGTTTAATGGTCACCACGTATAACTGAAACGGATCACACTTTCTTTTAAGGGCCATCTCGGGCTAGCACACCGAAACTACTAAGACAGAATGTAAAACAGAGACGAAACCAAAATCATTTCCACATCGAAAAATGTACACAATAATTCAACTTTTATCCATCACCAAAATACTTGGAAAAGTATTATTCTTCCACTTTTATATAAGGTTGGAAGAGATGTTCTGGCTAATAAATTCTATCAAATGAAGCTACCTGTCAGCTATTGAAGGAACAATAGTGCATCTTGACGCAAAAGTACTTAAGTATAGAATATTATCTCAGGTATCTGACCATCTTCAACAGATGTACCATTGTTATTACCAGCTGCATATGCAAATTTAAATTCAACCTTCTCTCGATTTGGTAGCTCAATCGTGATCTTCTTTTGTCCTTTGGTCCCATAGTAAGAGTCTGGCCCCTTTAAGGTGGCGCATGCTGTATAGCTGACATTTGGGAGGACTTCAACTGGCTCTTTAAACATCACTCGATTGAGCCCGTCGGAGCCATCACAGCTGAATGCAGTATCATTATTACCAACGACAACACCAGTGTCTGGATTGATAATTTGTATACTTACATCATAGTCAGTTGGGGAATTGATTGAGCCGTACAGCCCTAAGCCAACCACAAAGATTCGTCGGTTAACAGTGAACCGAATTCTGTCACTTGTGCCACTGTACCCCCAGCGGGCTTCGGTTTTTAGAAACCTCACAACTGATTTTTCTTTTCCTGTCAAACAGCGCCTTGGACGATCTGGAAATTTGACAGCTGGTTTTGGATTGACAGTAAAATGTAGAAAAAGGCTGACGATTTCTTTATCTGTCAGAATTCCAGACTGTGCAGGGTGGTTAGCGAATTCTTCCAACGTCATCAAAGGAAATCTAACCAAATAAATTGCGTCACCAAGCAGTTTCCTAAAAAAGCAAATACGAAAATTAAATACCTTACTTAAAAAACAATGGATTTTTTTTATAACAAAAGGTACATAGGCCGAGAAGGCCCTCAACCAATTTATTACATACATGGAGCTGTAACAGTAACATAAGCATTAACAAAACTAATTAAAAT
>JAACYV020230087.1:0-19427 GCA_009936425.2 Chrysaora fuscescens | reverse complement strand
AGCATGCCTTAAAGCCCCTAAAAATGAAAAGATATCACTTTTAACACTAAAATCCAACGGGAACCGTTTTTCCTACACATAGCACTGGACTAATTTGTATAAATACAAATTCTACATTTTCAAGATTGTTTGTTCCAGATTTGGACTGGAGGTGTTTTTCCTTTCATCAATATCTTTTTTGCTGCAATGTTTTCTAAAGTCTTATTGAAAAATGAAAACCTCTATTTGCATCTTTCCAATTGTTTTCATTTTTTGGATTTTTAACCAGAAACATCTTTTGATTTTGCAGTTTTGGAGGGGTTTTTCCCCCTTTCTTTATCAGATGGTTTTCTGCCTGCTTTGGCACTTTCTTTTCTCTTTAACTCTGTCCGCAGTGCCTTTCCTCTTTTTGTTTTCTTGTCTGCTTTGATTTTCTGCAGCAAGTCTTTAGTGTACGAGTTTAGCGTGCTTCAAAAACAGCTTCATGGCGTCTTCAATGAAATTACCACAGATCTCTTCACTAATGTCCTCTTTACACATCTGAATGATAACATGCATTGTTGCTCTCACTTGCTTGTGCTCCATCAGTGGTGATACATGTTCACAGATACTTTTCATTTTATTTGCTTTCAAACGACTAACAATAATTCTTCTAAAGTAGTATTCTATGATTTCAAAGACTTTCATTAAAATGTTGTTAATTTGTAGTAGACCTCCTCTGGCCACTGTCTCCACTAAATTGTTTGGTTTGCTGGGCATTTGATCTAAACATGCAGCTATAATACTTAAATATTGTTCTTTTAAATCATTGTCAACATTCTTTTGGTAAAGTTTCTGGCCCAAAGACCTTATTACATAGCCACCAATATACTCGATGCAGTGCATTTCAATCATTTTTAGTGGTACTTGATCATTTGTATCCTGTGAAACCTTTGGTTTATGTACATGATAGACCATTTTTTAACCAAACTGGAACAATATCCGGGTGGCTGTCACTTCTCGTAACTGTGGGAACCATTCATGTGCTTCATATACTATGCCAGCTATGTACTCTCTGTAGAATATATCAGCATCCAGGGAAACAGATAGATTGCAAAATAACTTATGATGTAAATTTGGATGCAGCAATGGATGATCAGTTGTCAGAACAAAACTGAATGCGTCCAATCTTATTTCTTCTGAAGAGCATTCATATTGGCTTACTTTGTCAATTGAATTTTGAAGGAGGTTGAGCAGTGTTGTTGTATCAATAGGGTCTTTCTTTTTGTCGCACGACTCAACATGCCCTTTGAGTCCTCTTACTGTCTTATATGCCTTTGCACAATGAATGCAGTCCATTTCCACTGACTGGCGCTTGTCTTCTTCCTAGAAAAAATAGTATGGGACAACATAACGCTTGTGGCATTTTTTATGTCAGTTGCATGCAGTATTTGTTTTTTCAGGACACTTGTGTGGTTGTATTTCACTGTGAAATACTCATTAACTAATTTAATAAACTTAATTATTAACTTAATTAATCAGAAACAGAATAAGACTATGGAAAAGGTTGCTTATTGGGGCAATTTCTAAAATAAAAAGACAAATGGACATGACTTAGGCCTTTCGCTCCACTACCAGGGATAACAAAGTGAGAAAATTACACTAGCAACTTCCTTTAAAATAAACTCACCTCAAAATCCATAGCAAGAAGCTCTTCCTCGAAATCTTCTTCCCCATTTTAGCTCTCGTCTACGATGTAGTCAACTATCAATTCAAGTTCCGAAACAAATTGTACATCAGGTTCCTCCATACAAACAGCAGCCATGACTTTGGAAAGATTGGAAATGGTGCACCCTAAGGGTCTGGGGCTGAGGGACACAATCATGGACTAATCAAAAACCGCCAAGGACTAAGAAGTTTCCAGACCATCCTTCTTCTATAGACCCTGGTCCCAGGCCCCACATGTAAGTCTTGCAGTTATGAATCTGCAGGACCATGGGTGGCACTAGGTCGCTTCTCGGACCTTTGGCTAAGATCAAGTGTAGTATCTGTTCTTATCAGCTTAATATCTGATATGCACCCAAGGGTGCTCAAATATTAAACTTATTTCTGGAATTGGTTCGTTGGCCTGAAGCTTGCTTCACTTCAGCGTTGTCCTGGTATTGCAGTACCGCCATGGACTACCCAACCCCTTTCAGTTTGAAAAACAAGACCAGTAATTTTTTTACTAGACGTAGCTACATCAATGTTATGAATTAGTGCTGATGAAAGTAATTGACTTTTTTTAAATTTTAATAAATTAGTTGTGTAATTTTATAATTGTGTAGTTAAGTGTCGTGTCTGTTATAATGTAAAAGCGAATGTGATAAATATTGATTGTCTATTCTCTTGAAAACTCATTGTCTTCTCATTTCTTTTCTCTCTCTGTGGCCTTAAGTGGGCTGTAGTTTCTATTGAATTTTGTTGGTGCTACTCGACTTTGAGACAGACTATTCACTAGCTTTACTAACAGCAGTACAGAGTAAATGGGAAATTTGGTTTGAAGAACTTTTGGCCATGTAGTTTCTTTGAGTGGTACAATATAGAAACTACCACTGTGTTTCCGACACAATTAATGCTATGATATTAACTTCATACTTACCTGACGCGGAAGATATCTTGATCACCAAGGTAAAAATGATCACCAAGGTGTCAGTAAGACGTCAGTTGTCTAGCTCCTGACTCTTCTCGTTTTTTGTGGTGTGCAGCAGTGCACACCGATACCCTGATTGCCCAAAAAGGGGAGAAAAGCTGTGCTACCATTGCGGAAATTCCGACCATAGCTTTAGAGCATGCCCAGAAAGGTATGTTTTAGAAGATGAAGACAATACCAACACCACCACCCAGTCGGAAGTAGAAGCCAAGCCTGAAACAACAGAAGACGAAAGGGAAGCTGATGATGAAGCTGAACAATCCGACACTCCAGTTAACGATTCAGCTAATTCTACTGAGTCAGCAACACCCACAAACTCCGTTCAGAACTCTACTGCCTCAACAACACCCACAAACTCAGATCTTGAAATAAACATGGAAACAACAACAACAGCGAAAGCCTCCAGCGCCCCAAATATCCCAGCCGAAAAATATGAAAACTCTGCACCCCTGCCAACTCCTGTTCCACCATTGTCTTTGGGCGCCATTTTTGCTAACTCATCACTGCTGAAAAGAAAAACGCACCCTTGCCACTACTACACAAAAAAAATCTAATTCCAGAAGAAGATTGCTACCTACATCTCATGAGATAAGTAATAGTTCTAATCATAATGATTTTATATTTAATTTGCAGAAAAAATAGTCTACGTGATTTTACTTTGTTACCCCCGGAGGGAGCATAGATTCTTTTTTCTTCAATCGTGAAGTCAATTATGATATATCTACCCTCTTGAAAAATGTCAGTAGAATGAATGTTGGTTGTGATATTTTCACCAAACAATATAGAAACCCCAGCTTTGCTATTTTTTGCAAATGCATGAAATGATTCGCTAGGCCAGCCTATTTTGTTGACAATATTGTTCTTCGAAATATCCGTTAGATGGGTTTCTTGTAAAAAATTATATCTTGTCTGGAAGTCTTGATCATGTTTAGATTTTCAAAGGTTAGATTTGATTCCATTATGTCATTTGAGAGCCCTTGAGCTGGAGAATGCAAGAAGGTACCTGGTTTCTTCATAGATAGACCTACAACCCAAATTTCTCAAGATTGACCTAAAATTGGCAAAAAATCACATTCTTTCCTAACTTTAACAGCCTATATTTTATAACATCAGTAGGATATGCATTTTTAAAGTACCTATTTGCGCTCTCTGAAGTTTAGGGATTACAATGATATGTCACATGAAAGAATGACAGTATGTTTAGTAGCTTTAATTCTATAGATGCTGCTGTGCTTTTCATAAAAACTTCAATTTGAGAAAACAGGCTTTAAAAAAGTTTATAATGGTGTACTTTGAGAAACAGCATTTTTCTAAGTACAGCATATACAAGGGTTCTGAAGAGATCTAGAGTAGTTAAATTAATAAACATGCTAACACACAAAACCTTATTGTTCATGGAAACGCACCAGCTTTGTAGGTGTCACCTTCCTTTGCTTTGGTCTTCTTTTCAGAAGAAGATTTCTGGTATTTCAGCTGCCTGTGTCTCTTCTTAACTGAGGAAGATGCTGCTTTTGCTTCCTTCAGAAGTCTCTTCATATCTTATTTCTTTGCAGCATTTTCTAGGTATTTGCCTGTGGCAACTCCAACCATCCTGCACAAGATTTCTTTGAAGGTAGATCCCATGGCAAATTGGCATATTGCCATTCAAACCGCGTTTTGTACTGTTACTTTACCAGAAAAGCTTCTTTTTGGGCAAAGCTTCCAGATAAAATTATGCAAAGACTCATTGGTATTTTGAGTCTTATTTAAGGTGCATCTATTTAACAATTTTTGATGTGTCAATTTTTGAAATATTGGCACAAGTTTCTTGCCAATATCAGCAGGAATGGTCTCATGTTCTTTATGCTTTCCAGGAGTCTCATTCTTGAAAAGAGCTTTTTGCCAAAAGCACCATGACTTTTCATCAGATGGGCAATGCATATGCTTGGGGTTTTCATCACTGGATGAAAGATGGAAAAGGATGGCAAAAATTCTTTTCTTCATCAGGGCTACATCACTTGCATTGTCTTTAATAGCCCGTCGATAGTAATTTTGATTTTTGATCACCTTTTCTTGTGTCAATTTTCCCTTGCCAGAGATTGACTGCTGTTGGGCTTTGGATTTGGCAATCAGATTGTAAAGTGCAGTTCCCATTCTTTAAGCAACATGGTTGACACATTCTTCCTTTTTTACTATGTCCTCTCCATAAACTTTGTTTTTAACCAAACAGTCATGAGACTTGCTGTCCCCGTCTGATAGCATTGTTGTGTATCTCATACCGTTTTTCTCTACTGACCTCTGCCAGATCCTCTTAGCACACTCCATTTCCATGGAGTTAGAAGAACCATCATAATTCTTCAAGCAACTTGGGGCATGCTTCCTTTTCCAATCATCATAGCCAGGGTCTGATTCTGATGGACCTAGCTGGCACTTTAGGCAGAAGTTGGACAAAACCTCGTAGTCAAGTGGTAGGCCTGTGAAAGGAACTCCAGTGTGCGGATCAAAAGATCCACTGATATCCATGACCCCATTGCTTTCATCGGGAGTAACCCCTAGCTCTTCCTGGTACTCTTTTCTTACTGTCTCGAATTTCAGTGAATGTAGCTCTACTTGCTTGAGAAACCCTGCTCTGTTTATTTTGGTAGGCAAGTTTGAAGGCAAGAACAGTTTGGGCAGCTTATGTCCAAAGACTTTAGCAAGTTATTCAGAGAACTCTGCTGAACGATAAGGAAACAATCATTTGGCTCTTCATCGCCGTTATCATGGTTTTCTTCTTCATAATCAACAGAAATCCCAAAGTAATCCAGCTTCCTCGCACTTGCCGATTGTTTACAACTGCCTTCTTCGGGTTGGTTGGGCCGAACGGTACTGTTATCCCAAACGTCTTGAGGCTGAACAATTTTTGACCTTGTGTAGGTGCGTCTTCGACTTCCACGATATGCATTGGCAACTCTAAACTTAGCTTTTTCCCATTTCTTCCTTTTTTCGTTAAAACTACTGAGATTTTTGAAAGAACGTACTAACAGCAATGGTAAAATCATCGAAATTAGAAAACCTGTGAAAGCAAAGCCAAGTGTAAACGAACGGCCTGCTGATGAAGTCTGGCCAATCAGCGCTCTAGAAATATATACTATCCAATCAGATCATCGACTTTTCATGAGTCATCCAAGAGTTTATGATAAGTACAAGTAAAAAATAGGCTGACAGCAGGAAAGTCTTTGTTTTTAGAGCCAATAAAATGAGTTATTTAAATTGCGAAGATCCTGAGTGTTTGAATGATATGTAGTGAGCCTTCCTTCCTGAATAAACAAAATGGCGAACAAGGAGGAAAGAAGATCGGTATTCCCTGGTCCAAAATGAGGATTTTGATAATTCTCCGACTGGTGGCCTGAAGTAAATCACAAAATATACATAGTTTTTAACCTATTTTCATATGATGCTTTAGATTATTCGAAAGCTGAATAATTTCTGCACCTTTTTCCACTATAAAACTTTTTGTTGAACATTAGGCCAAAACCCATATTTTTCGACTAGCCACCTACCTTAATTGCACCTTAGTAAATAACCTAGATCGCAACAGAGAAATTGTTTATGTCGATAAATCAACCCTTCTCTTAAGGATAGCCGTACACTGTTTAGAAGATGTATGGAGAACTCTTCACCCACAAACTAAAGAATATACTTTTAGAAGTACAATTGGAACCTCTTACCGCCTTGATAGGTTTTATACTTCAAGAAACTCAAGAGCCCTGTTCGGAAATTGTGAAATTAAACAATTCCCGCATTCCGACCATGAAATGGTGACTCTTTCAATAAATCTTTCTAAGATAGAGCTAGGAGCAAGAGTATGGAAACTTAACACCTCAATCCTTCCTGACCCAATATTATCAAAACCAAGTTAAATTTTTTTGGAATTTTTGGCAAACTAAGAAGCAAGACTTTCCTTCCCTTACTGAATGGTGGGATTAGGGGAAGTTTGAGATAGGCAGACTTACTAAATCATTTTGTTTAACACGTAAGAAACGTTTATTAATTAGAAAATCTCATCCTTACAAACAACTGCCTAATGGGAAGAAAAAAGCTGATCTGACTTCCGAAAACCGATTTATAGATTTAGTTAAAAATATTTATCATGACATTAAAACTATCAAAGCCTATGAAGCTAAAGGCGTGAAAATAAGAGCTAAAGATCAATAGGCAGAAGAAGGCAAGAAAATAACAAAATATTTCTGTTATTTAGAAAAGAAAAAGCAAGGCAATAGACTCTTGAGAAATATCAAAGACAAACACGGAAACGTCTACTCAAACAGCGCCGACATTGTAAAAACAGTACAGGAATTTTGTAAAAAACTATACACGGCAGAACAAATAGAGTTTAATTCTCAGACTACCTTGCTCTCTAAGATAAACAAACAGCTGACAGATGACCAGAAAAATATCTGCGAAGGTTTGATATTCAAAGAAGAGACTACTAACTCTCTTAAACAGGCTAAAAATAATAAATTGCCTGGAGAAGATGGACTACCTAAAGATTTTTATAAAACCCTCTGGAATCTAATAGCAGATGACTTTACCGAAATAGTGAATCATTGTTTTAAAACCAAATCTCTTTCCTTATCCCAACGAACTGGCATGATTACATATCTCTTCAAAAATGCTGACAGACAAGATCTTGGAAATTGGCGCCCTATCAGCCTTTTAAATGCTGACTATAAGCTCATAAATCAAAAGTATTATCTAATAGGCTTTCTAACACTTTGAAATACATTATCTCTGATGATCAGACTTGTTCTTTACCAGGGAGAACAATCCTTTCTAACTGTCACATTTTAAGAGAAATCATTCAACTGTGTGAAGACAAGAACCTACCGACGACCTTACTTTCAATTGATCAAATGAAAGCTTTCGATAGAGACAGTTGAGACTTTCTCTTTAAAACATTACAACGCTTTAATTTCGGACACGACTTTTTATCTTGGGTGCAACTTCTATATACTAATATTTGTAGCTTAGCTAAAGTTAATGGTCATTTATTAGACCCTTTCAATTTAGAATGTGGTGTACGGCAGGGCTGTCTTTTATCCCCCCTGCTATACATCCTAGTTGCTGAGGTCTTCTCAAATTCAGTGAGAAAGGACAATAGTATTTCCGGGGTAACAGTGTTCAACCAAGAATTTAAAGTCACTCAATATGTGACGACACTACTTTGATCTTGCAAAATGAAAGATCGCTTACATTATGTTTTGAACACATCAAGGATTTTGAGAAGGCCTCTGGGGCTAAAGTAAACTTATCAAAATGCGAAGGGCTCTGGTTGGGAAGTTTTAAAACACGGACTGATCAACCCTTCGATTTTATTGGAACAAAAAATCTTTGAAAATTCTTGGTTTATATTTCGAAATGGAAAACACCGAGAAGTTGAACTGGGAACCACGAATTCTTAAATTCAAAAAGACCCTCGATTTATGGAAAACAAGCGTCTTATCACTAAGAGGGAAGGCTGTAGTGGTAAACCAATTGGCTGCATCGGCCCTTGGGTACCCTGCTACCATCCTTCCTTTACCCAAATGGGCTGCCAAACGAATAAATGAAGCCCTTTGGTTTTTTGTTTATAACGGGAAAAAAGACCTGATCCTGCGAAAACAAGCAAGACTTCCCAACAAAGAGGGAGGGCCCAACATTGTAGATATTGAGAAAAAATCAGTATCCCTCAAGCTATTGTTGAAGTAGGCAGCCCTCCATGTGAAGAATTACGTAAACAACCAAGAAAAGACATTACATAATCATGTATTTAAAGAACAGATATGACGATGAGGATTCTGTGGGATGATGAGACTTTATTTCCTTATTTAGATATATGTATTTTAAGAGTTTTGCTGGCAAGTATTTGAATAAGTAATGTTTTTGGTATTGAGTTAGTTTGAGAGAGCGAGCTTTCCAATTGAAGACGAAGACGAAGAATAGAGCTGAGCTTGACGAAGAACTGTTATTGAAGTTTAAAGTACAAGTTATAAAATATAATCAATTGTTTTGTTACAAGTTTTGTTTGAGAGAAGTTGCCGTTTCTTGTTGATGTCTGTCGATACCTTGTCGAAGTTACTGCCGACTTCCAGGTCATAAGTTTTACTAGTTTTCTTATAAAATTCGTAGCACAAATTTACGTACCTGCACTTTATTTACATCACGTAAATTAGTGTGATTTAACACTATCTTTGCTTGCGAAATTATTCAAAGATGAATTACCCAGTAAATGGAAATTCTTATTTGAATACTTCTTAGGCTCTTACAAGAACTTAGACATTGGCTCATCGATTCTTAAGTGCTATCTTTCAATTTTTCATGTTAATAAATTGCCTGCTTCTTATAAAGTTCTTTTAAAATCCTATCTTAAGATCTTTCAGGACAAAAGAGCTAATCCTGACCCTCTAAGAGGATTATTCAATGAACCTTTAGCAGACAACCCCTTACTGTCTAATTACAGACTTTGCAACAACGAGGAATTCACGCATTCAGATGTGAAATTCCTTCCTGATTTATGTTACGAAACTGTCCCTGGCTTTATGCCTCTGGCCCCTACGAAAGAGATCTCTAACCCGTCTAAATAAGAATATACCAGCGGCTTGGAGGCTTCTTGAAAAGATAGAAATACCAGAACCCCGCCGTTTTAACTAGGACTTTAAAGTCACCTCTCCTCTTGATATGAAACCGAAACTATTGTCATCATTCTGTATCTCCGATTTTTATAATATTTTGATTCATTCCGATATCAGTTTTAACAATTTAAAATTTTGTTTATTTTGGGAAACCCAAATAGACTTTGTGTTATGGAACATTTTCTTTCACAATTTATTCAGCAAAGTTGGCGACACTAAATCTTTCGACATCCAATGGAAATTTATCAAACTGTGTTTACCAAGGGCTGACAGACTTTTTAGACATAAGATCATTCAAAACTCTGTTTGTGCCTGCTGTAATAAAAAGAAAGAAACTTCCACTCATATTTTCATTGACTGCCCTGAGGTTTCACTTTTTCGGAAGTTCATTGCAGTCAAGATTAACAAATTAAATAATGGTATTGATTCAAACAAATTTAAACGTTTTATTATAATTGGTGAAATCGATTACTCAAGGAGTATTGATTTAACTGTCGAAAACATGCTAAGAGATCTAGCTTTCACCACTATTTGGTCAACGCGAAATGATGGTTTTTGACCATGAAAGTCTTAAAGTGCCACTGAACTGCTTTCTTAAATTTTCGAGCACTTCCATTTTTTTCGTGATTACCATTAATAAAGAGATTCTGAATGGTGTAATTATTTCCGGAATATTGTTTCTGTAAATATCTTTTCTAAAGCCGGGAAGTGGCCATTTGGGTGACTTTTTGTGCGAAAAATATTGCCCCTGCCAAAGAGAAATTTGAAAAATGTGTGACGTATTCTGATGTGTAAGTTCCACGGGATTGCTCAAGACTTGTTAGTATACCACCGTATCGCGATCATGGAGGTCACGAAAAAGAAAGGTAAGGGTGGGAAATACTGTGTTGCTGGTGCTCCAAATGATACCAGCTGCATGAATAACAGTTATACGACAGGTATATCAATGCATTTCTTTCCTAAAAACGAGCAACAGAAGAAAAAGTGGGTCAAGTTTGTACGAAGGCATAGAGCCGGCTTTACTTCAACTGCAACTTCCTCGTTGTGTTCTGTACATTTCACGCCAACTGATTTCGTTAGGAGAGTTGATATAGATGTTGGGGCTTTAAGTCCTAATATTACATGCCAGAGACGCCTTGAAATTGGTGCTGTTACCACGATTGATGCTGCTGGTAGGGCTAGCAAAGAAACTCCTTCCAAGCAAGATAGAAGACACATGAAAAAGGTGGGTGTGTTTGATATTTTCAGTGTAAGCTAGGCCTAGGCCTACCAGTAGGTATTTCCTCTGATGTATTCCTGTATTCCTACTTGATCTCTAATAATAAGTTTAAGAGGCTTTGCAATTTATATTGCTGATTCAAGCATATGCTATTATATTAATTGCTCACATCCACGATAGTGCATAGTGCTATAGGGCAGGGCCTAATTGAAGTTTTTGGTAGACGAATCGCACATCTTTACGTTTTGGAAACTGTGTCTTGGCAATTTGTTTTGACAAATTAGTTGGCGCTAGCTTCTATAAGATGTTTAACCTTATATTCTAGGCATTAGAAAAAGTTGCTGAAAAGAGAAAAAAGCGCACAGTTCAGGCCCTGATGTTGATGATGAAGGAAGAATCGATGATAGCCCTATTTCCCAACAAGGCCCAAGTGGAATTGACTCTGCCTCAAATGCATTTCAGCATTTTCCAATCAACACCCAAAACACAAATTCTGATACCTCGTTGTCTGAAAGAATTTGTCAAAAATGCTCTGTCTTATCGCGAAAACTTTTGTCCTACCAAAAGAACAACAGTAGGATGAAGAAAAAGATCACTGTTTTGAAACAGGAAATAACAAGACTTAGAAGCCAGTCACAGGATGTAAGATTGTTGATGAAATTTCCTTTTAAAATTCAGTTCCTGTTTGATGTATGAAAATGATCATGACTGACGTTCCCTACACTCAAAAAGTGTTTAAAGTAAGGTGTAGTTGGAGGATTTAATATATATTGGTACATAGATGTGAAATACCAAAGTTTATTGAGTTTTTTTTGTAGGGAGTTACTTATTGAATTTAAGATTCCTAATTTCATGAGGTTCCAATACTTGATTATGCTCCACTCTTTATTATTAGTTAAGGTATTTAGCTATCTTAATTAAATAATCAAGAACACCAGTGAACATTGCATCAACAAATGAACAGTTATCACATATGACATTATTCAATGAACCTTGTTAACATTCAAATCTTACCTGCTTATCATCATTTTGTAAAGATTAACTTTTTTGATTATTTCATTACTTTTTGATTTTAATCTTGTATCATGTAATTAACCACTATAGTGAATTACACGGGTTCAGGCATGTGCCTGGCTGAAACTAAAAAAAAAATGATCACCAAGGTGATTCTTCCAGGGCGAGGCCCTTCCATTGCAGTTCGGTTGGGCTGACCCCTGCGATTACCACAAACGTTGGTAGCTCGACCTTACAATTTCTGGTAATGTGGACCTGCGTTCGTGCTAGTCCCCCCCTCTCAGTCAATATTAAACTCTGTATCCCTTTCTCCGTATTTTCTGTACTTTGTTCTCAGAGATAGCTATGATTTGAAATTTACAACACTCACCAAACCTCTACTACATGTTAAACTTGCAACACAAAATAGGCACCAAACGTGGGCCTTGGAAAATCCAAATCTTTTCTCTTCCCCAATCATTTGTACTGGCCCCTTCCCCTTATTCCCACTGTCCATTTCCCATTACTCTCTCAGTCTTTCCGTCTCACCATCTCTCTTTCTCTATGTCTGTCTGTGTCTGTCTCTGCCCTTTTCTGTTCATGAAGGGAACGGAAATGCTGCTCGAATACCGTACACGTCTCGCTGTTCAAGCTAACCCAGCATGTACGTGTGATTTTGATGCCAACTTTTTCGCCTACGACCATACCACCATGAGTATACCGGTTCTCGTCCGATCATCGAAGTCAAGCATGCTCGGGCCAGGTCAGTACCTGGATGGGTGACCGCCTGGGAACACCTGGTGTTGTAGGCTTTCCATTTTGTTGGCATTCTCTATACTCTGTCGAATTGTTTCCTGTCTATTAGCATTATTTGTCCCAGGCCCCACGTGTAAGTCTTGTTGTTTTGAATCCGTGGGACCATGAGTGGCACTAGGAGGCTATCGCTTCTCGGCCTTTTGGCAAATTTTGATGGCAAGCCCTAGCCGTTTGAAGCGCGAAACTGAGGAGTGCATCCTAATTGTGGGTGCAAGGTCAGTATCTATTAACGCTGTTGGAAGAAAACTTAAAGTTTACTTCTCTTCAATATCAGGATTTTTGTTCATCATGTATGCAGCTGGTGTTTTTCATCCAAATTCAAGACCTGTTGCTCTTTCAAATAATGTTGAAAATAGAGGTAATTTTTTTCCACCATTGGCTGTTTACCACGTCGTAAGTCTGTGCGTATCAGTGTTCCTTTTAGAGAGTCCATTGACCAAAAAGAACTTTACGATTATGTTTATTCGAAATTCAAAGTGAGCCCTATTTCTGTAGCAAAAACTCAAAATGGTGATGTTATTGTTTCGTTTGCCAACGCTCTTCAGAAAGACAAAATGTTAGAGTTCCCCTCAATAAAATTATCAAATGGTCAGAGCTACGCTATCTTTGATCCTGTAAAGCCCATCACCTATGTCAATGTTTATGGAATCCTGTTTGAGCTTAGCGATGAAGCTGTGCAGCAGATACCTATGTTTAAGCCCTTTACAAAAGATTCGCCTCTAGCTAAACTTGTTTTAGATGATTCCAAAAATTCCACAAAATTCCATGTACCTTCAACAACATATGCTTTGATCAGGGCCAGAAAAAATCAGCCCTTCCTCAACGTTAATCCTCATGTACTCCTGCTCTGCCAACTGATGACAATGAAAAGGGCCAGTTATCCGATGTAAGCACCTGTGTCGAAAGATCCCATGAAAGTGTATCTTCTTCTGGGTCTTCCACATCTACTGTTGTGTCATCAGCATCTGCAAACAAGTCAATCAAGCCTCCAAAAAAACGAGCAGAACACTCTGTAAGTAAAAGTAATAATGTAGCAATTCGAAATGCGTAACAATAAATGCACATGGACTTAGGAATTCTCAAAAGCGAACTAATATATTCCATTGGTTAAAAAATCTCAAACCAGATGTGGGGTTTTTACAAGAAACACATTTGTGTGCAAATGATAAGGCATCAATCGGAAAAGAATGGGATGGTCCTTTGTTTCTTTCATCTGGTAGAAATAATAGTGTAGGTGTAATTACTCTATTTGCCAGGCAGTTAAGTTTTAGACTAGTTTCTAATTCCGCTGGTTTGTCAGGAAGATACCTCAATACAATTTTTGAAATTGATGAAAAGAAAATTCAGTTTTGTAATATCTATGCCCCTAATCTCGTCTCTAGTAGGAAAGCATTCTTTGAAAATCTTAGCTCTATTTTGTAAGGTGGAATTTCCACGATACTGGGAGGAGATTTCAATTGCATTGAAGACATATTCCTAGATAAAATTGGAGGGGATTCTGATCTAGCTGTTTCTCCATTGCGATCTCTACAACATTTCACAAAATCTTTAGATCTCAAAGATCTCTTTCGGTATTGTAACCCTTCAGCGAGAGTATTTACATGGACAAGTGCAAGTGGTGCTATTTCGTGCCGCTTAGATAGATTTTATGTTTCTGGAGATATCTTTTCAAATAACTCATCTTGTAACCCAACCTTCTTTCCATTCTCAGATCATGATGCAGTAATTTTATCATTTAGTCTTCAAAAATCTGCAAAAAGAGGTCCTGGGGTTTGGAAATTAATACTTCGTTATCAGAAAATGAGGCGTATGTCCTAAAGGTACGTAATTTTTGGTCCTATTGGCAAGTGCGCAAACTTGACTTTCATGACTTAAATATATTGTGGGATATGGGAAAATGGAAAATTAAACATCTTTCTATTCGTTTTTCGAAAAAACTAGTCCTTGAAAGGTGGAACAAGCGTAAGAATTTGGAAACTGAGCTTAGTCAACTCATAAGCAGGAACTTAAATAATGTTAATAGGAATAGAATATAACAAATTTAATTGGAGATAACAGAGATTGATAATGCTGCAATAAGTGGAGCAAAATTACGCTCAAAGGAACGTTTTTACAGCAAATGTGAAAAACCATCAAAATATTTTTATAATTTGGAAAATTCTAGGCAGAGCTCCAAAGTTATACATGCACTTGAAAAGGATGGTGTAACACTTTCTGGATTTTATGATGTACTAGAAGAAATTTCGTCTTTTTATGAATCTCTGTATGCATCTAGGCCTACTGACAACAAATCAGAGGATGTTCTTTTGTCTTCAATAAACAGATGTCTTAACGAGGATATGAGAATTCTCCCTTGGCAGCAATCAAAATTGACCAAGAGAAAGCCTTTGACCGTGTAAACTGGAAGTTTTTGGATAAGTTAATGATCAGAATGAACTTTGGTCCAATTTGTCGTCGTTTCATCTCGTCCATTTATTGTACTGTAAAATCTTGTGTTTTAAATAATGGTTAAAAGTCTAGGCATTTTATTTTAGAGCGAGGAGTTAGACAAGGATGTCCTCTTTCTCCTTTGTTATATTGTTTGATGGCTGAGACATGAGGAAATCTTATCCAATGCAATGTAAATATCAGGGGCTTGCCTCTCCCTGGTTGTAGAGAAACCTCTAAGATTTGCCAATATGCAGATGATACTACGATATTTGCAATTGATTCTGATTCTGTTATAGAAACACTAAAATGTATTAGGATTTTTGAAGCTGGTTCAGGCTCTAAAATAAATCTCTCAGTTGGGAAATCCCAAGGTATTTGGCTAGGAAGATATTTCGGTTGTGGTTCCTGGGCTTGAGTGGACTACAAACAGCATTGAAATATTGGGGGTTCCATTTGGGTGTAAGGAAGCCATATTAGATTCCTGGCAAAAATTAACAGATAAACTGGAGCAGCGGTTTGAAGCGTGGTCAAATCGTTCCCTTTCACTCTATGGGAAAGTTATGATTATTAACACTCTTGCACTATCAGGACTGATTTATCTTGCCTCTGTCTATCCAGTTTCCGACGCTATTGTTGCTCCCATAAATAGGATAATATTTACATTTCTTTGGTCATCCAAAAATGAACTAGTTAAAAGAGGAGTTATTTTCCAGCCACGAGAAAAAGGTGGTCTAGGACTTTGCAATATTGTATACAAGAGCCAGGCCCTTCTTTTAAGGAATATTGCCCCAATAGTCGATACAGATTTTTGCCAAAAGTGGGGTTTTCTTGCCCGTTATTGGATTGGTCATTCTCTCTCTAAGTATTCTCTGACGTGGCATTTCCTGCGCAGTAACAACATGCTGCACTCTCTTGTTCGTCCACCTATCTATGACAAATTACTGTCAATAGCTCATAACCTTAAGTCTTCAATTGTAAATATTGATTTAGCGTTATTTACGGTTCGTAACTTATATATTTTGATTATTAACTCACATTTATTGGAGCCCCATGCTCAGGAATACTGGGAAATAGTGTTACAGAGCAGAGTGTTACTATGTCTGGTCTTTCTACTAGTTTTGAGAATGACATTGCATGGAGAGCAACTCACTGTGTACTCAAAACACTTAGTTATATAAAATTTGTGGGTTGTATAACCGATTGCTTATGTAAGATATGTATAAATATGCCAGAAACAATGGAGCAATGCCCTATAGCTATAGAAACATGGATCCATTTCAAACGTATTCTGATTACCTTAGGTTCATCTGACTTTGATGTGGATACAGAGTCTGTTTTTTTACGTATTTTCCCTAGTGCATGCAATAAACGGTATAAGTCTCTTTTGACGTATCGTTGCAGGACTGTTTATGAGAAAAAACAAATACCAAGCAGTCAAATTATATCTGATATCCGAGATGCGATAAAGGATAGATGCACAGTTGCATTCAATACTGCTAAATTCGATGGTGGTAGACTACTTAAAGCTTTTACGATGGATAAAATTATTGCCTCGGTAGTAAACAACCAGTTGCAATTTAAATTTTGAGCAATTGCCTTAAAATATTTCGTCAAAACATTAGAGTTTTTTACAGTATCACTGTGATTTATTTTAGTATTAATTAATGTTGATTTAAGTACCGTAAATTGTTCAATCCTACACTTCAATTTATATTTAGATAATGCTTTGTTATAAATATATTGTAATTAATCATTGTATCACTGGTTATACATTAACTTAATGTATCGCATCATTTTGATTCACTTTGGTCAGTTATTGATGTTGGATTGAAATAGTTGGATTGTCCTGGTATTGCAGTAACACCATGGATGTCCCACCCCCTTTCAGTTTGAAAAACAAGTACAGTAATTTTTTAACTAGACGTAGCTACACCAATGTTATGAACTAGTGCTGTTGAAAGTAATTGGTTTTTTTAAAATTTCAATAAATTAGTTGTGTAATTTTATAATTGTGTAGTTAAGTGTCATGTCTGTTATAATGTAAAAGTGAATGCGATCGATATTGATTGTCTATTCTCTTGAAAACTCATTGCCTTCTCATTTCTTTACTCTCTCTGTGGCCTTAAGTGAGCTGTAGTTTCTATTAAATTTTGTTGGTGCTATTAGACTTTGAGACAGACTATTCACTAGCTTTACTAGCATCAATTCAGATTAAATGGGGAATTTGATTTGAAGAATTTTTGGCCACGTAGTTTCTTTGAATGGTGTCATATAGGAACTATCAATGTGTTTCTGACACAATTAATGCTATGATATTGAATGATTTAGATACGATGACAAGAAATCTTCTAACACCCTGTGTCAACAGTTCCTAGCCTCTGTTCTTCTCCCCACAATAACTAACACGGCTTATCACGTCCGGGACATAATGAAAAGCACAATTTTAACATCATACTTACCTGACGGGGAAGATATCATGATCACCAAGGTGATACTTCCAGGGCGAGGCCCTTCCATTGCAGTTCGGTTGGGCTGACCCCTGCGATTACCACAAATGTTTGTAACTCGACCATACAATTTCTTGTAGTGGGGACCTCCGTTCGCGCTAGTCCCCTCCTGTCAGTCAATATTAAACTCTGTATCCCTTTCTCCGTATTGTCTGTACTTTGTTCCCAGAGATAGCTATGATTTGAAATTTACAATACTCACCAAACCTCTACTGCATGCTAAACTTGCAACACAAAAGAGGCACCAAACGTGGGCCTAGGAAAATCCAAATCTTTTCTCTTCACCAATCATTTGGACTGGCGCCTTTTCCCTAATTCCCACTGTCCATTTCCCATTACTATCTCTGTCTCTCCGTCTCTCCGTCTCTCTTTCTCTTTGTCTATCTGTGTCCGTCTCTGCCCTTTCCTGTTCATGAAGGGAACAGAAATGCTGCTCGAGTACTGTACACGTCACACTGTTCAAGCTAACCCAGCATGCACGTGTGATTTTGATGCCAACTCTTTCGCCAACTCTTTCGCACTGAAGTCAAGCATGGTCGGACCAGATCAGTACCTGGATTGATGACCGCCTGGGAACACCTGGTGTTGTAGGCTTTCCATTTTGTTTGCATTCTCTACACTCACTCGAATTTTTTACTGTCTATTAGCATTTTTTGTCCCAGGCTTCACATGTAAGTCTTGCTGTTAGGAATCTGCGGGACCATGGGTGGCACTAGGAGGCTATCGCTTCTCCGCCTTTTGGCTAAGATCAAATGGCAAAGCTACGTTCGTTTGTTTCACAACCGGAAACTTAGGGGTTCGCCCATTGTTCTTTGGATGCAAAGGTGAGTTTTTCTGCCTTATAAATAGCCTGGCGCCGCTTGATTGACGTTGCCAAAGATAGAAATTTAGATCGTGGTATTTCGTTGTAGCTCTCCATTTCATTGTGGGAGTTTTTGGGAATTTTTTTTCTCGGTAAAATCATGTATGCAGCAGCAGCAGCAAGGTCTGTACAGAGGCCTTCTGGTTTCTCCAATGGAACAACCCGTAAGCCAGCTGTCAACAGCATATTTGCACGTCTCCCTCAGCCGCAAACCATCTTGTTAGAGGTACCACTTGGCACTCGAGCTGATCTGAAGGAAGTTTCCGATACTCTTCGCGCACAACCCCTACAGCCAATATCTCTTTCTATGACTGGTTCTGGTCACATAAGCATCACTTTCAGCTCACAGACGCACAAGAAATATATCCTCACGAAACCGGCTCTCAGGCTCCAATCAGGTGAGAGCCTTGCTATTCTTGATCCAGAAATGCATATTGCCTATGTAAATGAGTATGACGTTCCCTTCGAGCTGAGTGACAATGCCCTTTGTCAAAAGCTTTCGAAATATGGTGAGATTCTCAGCCACCGCAGGGGCCATCATCCAGCCATGCTTGAATATGAAAATGGGGCACGTTATTTTCGGATTAAGCTGAGCTCCAATATCCCCAGCTTCATTCACTTTGGCTGTGACTCCTTTCGGGTTCACTATTCTGGTCAACATCCAACGTGTCGCAAATGTGATATCCAGGGGCATGAAGGTAGATCGTGCTCTTGATGCCGATGTTTCAATTGTGGGGAAAATGACCATACAATTGGAGCTTGTTCTAAAGCATCTATGAGTCCCATTTGGGACTCTACCGAGCATCCTGCAGCTGAATGTCCTGAATGGTCGACCAGTCTTTTTGAACCAACTGACTTTGAAAGACCTACAGATAATGACAGTGTTGATGAAGAACGGGAAAACCCAACATCTGCCTTGGTCACCCATACCGCTAATGAGCAAAGTCAACCATGCTTAACCTCAGAGAACACTGAAGATATCGCAACCGAAGATGCCCTTCATGACAGTGCAACTGGGCCTTCAATTCTATCCTTCACATCCTCCCACAAGACGGGTTTCCTGCCGACAACAGAGAGCATTTTTGTTAAGAAACCAACACCATCTCCCAAACCTCTGTTCAATTTTAGCTTTGGTAGCAGCCCACTCTCAAGCCAGAATCTCTTCCCGCCGACACCCTCACAACCAACGCCTGCAAAATCTACTCCTTTCCAACTCAAGCATTTTACTGACAATTCTCCATTTCTATATATACTAATATCTGACTATGCAAATTAGGTCCGGTTTTGAGGTCGCGCAGTACTGAAGCATTAAAAATCG
>JAACYV020229754.1:8745-19495 GCA_009936425.2 Chrysaora fuscescens | reverse complement strand
ACAATATTGAATAAACTTTAGTGTTCAAAGAAACCTTCAGAAACCTCTTTTTAGCAGAAAAGTCATAAGAGATGGGATAGCCTAAAAGTTTTTGTAAAATAGTAAAAAAAAGTACTCTGGGTAAAGGGGTTGTTTGAAAAAATGTTAACAGAACTGTCCCGCTCTATAATTTTATGCCCTACAACAAATTGAGACAACATTTTAACCCTTAATAACGTTATTCAAGTTCTTACATGTAGTATGGGGGGAGGAGGACTCATCTAAAGACATCTATGATATTTCCAAATCAAGGCATAAATCACAGTTGATAGAAACCATTTTCCACAACCCATTTTCAAGTGAACAGTCCTCAACATAAATATGAAGTTACAAGCCTCCTTTTTACACAGCTCATAATTTGTTAAAGGATCTTAAAACGTCATAAAAACGTATTTAAGCCAGGCCCCATAGATGCAAAAGGTAAGGTAGTACATCTAAAAAAAGATCTGACCAAGGGACAATAAATTTCCCTCCCGTACAGGTTGTTTGCTTTATCATATTCAGCACCAAAAATTCACAATCGACAGAAAGTAGATGGGGGAGGGGGGGGGGATGCAGCGTTAGATACATACAGAGACATACATAGGCGTAAGAGAAAGGGGAACGTTGGAAAAATTTGCAGACATCAGCCTAAGTCGGGCAAAATTCCTGTAAAACAATAACAATGGATTTTTTATTGGGCAGCCCCCTTAATTTCATCTTCCCGTACGCTTATTAAGACATGACACTACTGTACTTAGATAGATAGAAATCCATATTATGAAAAGGTGTAGCTATTCATTTTGATCACGCTTTAACAAAGACTCCTCGATGCTTCCTTCAGTAAAATAAAATATAGCTAGCTAAAAATTGTGCATAATTGTGCACGTTAAAATTGTGCATTTCTTTGAGACGGAAATTTTATCATTGCCGAATAAAAGAAAAAATGAATGAATGCCGCGAGAGCTTTTTTGTCGTCACTGCAAGCTACTGTATCATAGAATAAAAGCAATTATTTGTCACTCGGATGATTTTAAATGATTTATTTTTTATTAAGAATTTAATGCTTTTAATAGGCAAACAACAGTGTCGAAAAGCCACAGATACAAACTACTTCAAAGGAAGCAAAGTTTGAAAAATACCACCAAATCCCACTCGATCCCACCAAGGTGCATCGAAAATTGGGGCAATGAATACCGAGAGATTAACGAGGTATATGAGATTTATAGTCTCTTATGCTTTCTTTGACTGGCCCAACAAGTGCTCCATTCGCGAGGAAGTGTATATAAAATATGGGGAACAAACTCTAGAACAAGAAGCTATGGGCTGAAAGCAGAGCCTTGTTTATCTATTTATATGATAGCTAACTCACCACAATTCTTTAAACGCAACTATCAAAATCTCTTTTTACAAAAACCATCTACACATCGGATAATTCATATCATGTGCAGAATGAATTTATGCTCGAACGAAGCAAAGTGCTGTTTTCTAATGGCTCTCATTTTCATTTTCGAACCATTAGTATTCGGGGTGAATTAAAATTAACTTAATATCCATATCGAGGTACGTTAAAAAACCAATAAATTGAAACAAATTTTAAAATCATCACTTTTTATTCTCAAAATATCACAAAATAGTAATATATAGTAGAGAACAAACCTATTTCGTTGAAATCTCTGTTCTCACTCAGCTTGTATTTTAACGAGCCTCTTCTGTACGACTCTAAGATTAGGTTTTCTTCTGTACGACTCTTAGATTTGGTTTTCTTCAAGGGTAGGGTTGCTTTTGCCAGGATGTCAGGAAACCACTGATTCTGTGCGCCGTTTCACATGCAGATAAATTGCTATAAATCTTAGTGGGATTTGATAACAATAAGCCGATTTAATCTTCTCATCTACCCAATCACAGACATTACTCATCTGACTTGAAGGGCGCCGCCCAAACACGATGCTCGCTTCCGCGTTCGGTTCTTTCTGACAAAAACTACCATTACTCATGCTTGTTATTGTTCGTTCTCTTTCAGGGGTCTTGCATTATCTCCGTTTTCACAGACTTCCGGCCCTAAATGTATTGCGATGCGTTTTTTTACTAGAATCTATTCTCTTGATTCGGAATTATAATTGTCACATTTTCATGTCTTGATTTCACGGTCATGAGCCAAGCCTGCGTGGTCACACCTGATGTAGGCGTTTGCGGTTTCGTAGTAAGATAGTTCTAGCTAGTTCTTACAAATTACATCAAACTTCACCACCTGATTACTCCCTGACATGGCTTGTTAACAAAGGATGGGGTTGGTTGCAACGTCTTCAAATCCAATTATCTGAAAAATGCAACATCAGATTTTAAACTTCAGAAAATAGCACTACGATCTTAGTCATCTTAGTTTAAAGTAGCTAGTACTTCAAAATAGATTTCTCTCTTAAATGCATAAATTGCTCTCTTAAATACATAAATTCCTTCTTCATATTGAGAAAGGAATAATATTCTAAAAAGATATATACTTACATATGAATATAAACAATATTAAGATTAGCTATATTTGCGAACCAAACCAATATTTTAAATTCCTTTTTGGCGTTTCTCTTTCATTAGAGGTATTCTAGATGCGTGTAATGAATCAGAACAGGGGTTTTTTTTAGAAGTATGATCATTATGTTTTCATCATGTATCATGTATCATGCATTTCTAGATGTATTCGAATATTGCCCAGGGATTGTGGTACTTATCCCAGGGAGGGGGGAAGGGCACTTGGCTCATAGACATAGACATGTTGGGGTCAGTCCCAGAATTTTACAGGCCACCCAAAGATGTCAGCTCATTTTAGCTATGACCAAAAATATCAGCTCTACTTGCAAGTTATACCCAACAATATGACAAAAAGTAATTTAGGATAGCATAGCTAGGATAACGATTAAAGCAAACAAGTCTAACCATGAACAGTACATTTTGTTCAGATGTGAATATCTCGTGAATACCGGAAAATATCACTTTTCTAAATTTGATACCTAGAAATATCAGAGTTGTATCTGCTATTTTCTTAAAAACCTAACCTAGAAATAATATTTTGGACAAATGTTTCCCAAAAAAGTATTTCTTTGAGCAAATGTTTGACCCAAAAATAAAAGACTGACCCTCCCGTATGTCTGCCGAGTGCCCTAGGGTGTATAGCTATGCATAATACAGTGATTAGAGCTGGGATGACTGTTGCGACCTCCAATCCTCGCCAAAACCTCTTGAGACAAGGCCCAAAAATAGGCTGAACCAGTAGTACTATATTTTGAAAAATTCCTAAAAATTGTTCCTTCCCCCTTCCCCCTAGTTCAACGTTGAGGTAATTTGTTGCCAGAGCAGTGGAGAACAAAAATACGCTATAACCAGTTCAAACAACATTGAAATGGGGGGGAGGGGGTAGGGTAATACAGAAAGAATTTGTGCTAGACAGATTTGTCTCAACAGTTTTGGCGAGGATTGTAGCTAAACATTTAAGAGCACCCTGGGCTGTTTGTAAAAAGCTATTATTTGGGTTTTTAAAAAGTAAGAATATTTCGGTATTCTGTCAAAAATTGAGCAACTTGCAGAGCCTTTAGGTTTTTACGTAACTGGGAATTTCTTTCCATTCAAGGGACAAACACAGCTTACAAAATCACGTCATACATGCTTTACCAAAATCCTTTTTGAGTCAAGAAAGATCCATAAAAATCTCTTAAATACTCTGCTTTTAATGCATTTGGTATTGATTTGTGGAAAGTGATTTAGTTTCATTCATAAGTAATGCTCGCCAATTGACACAGTAAAACCGATTAATCCATAAAACTTTGACTTAAAACTGCTGATTATAATGGTAGATTTTGTGAGACACCAACACATCACATAGCTACTCCCAAAATGTGGACCAGACTCAAGCACTCGGAATTATAAATGCTTATTTTGTTACAATTTTTTAAAAACTGTATAGCCTTTCAATATTATACAATGATTTTTTAAAAGTGTTTAAAATTAATTACTTTGGAAGGGTTATGTCTATGTTTTTATTATATCCATTTCTAGGCATTGATAGATTATTTTTTAACAGTCTTATCTCTTATAACCAATTTTTGCAAACACGTATCTCTTTTGATTACATGTTCATATTAACCCGAATCATTAATCATTATCTTCAGAGTTGACATAAGTATATGATAAAGAGAAATATGTAGGCTATATACTCTGTAGAAATTCAAAGGTAAAGCAAAATTTATTTTTCAGAGGCTTAGCTAGATCTGGTCTCTTTGTGAACTGAAGATTTATTGAAAAAGCTTAAAAATCGAATTTTCTGAATGATTATGTTGCTAAATTTTTAATCTTTTAAGATTTATATAGAATTTTGTGTTCGAGCTCGTGAGTTTTTTTAGTTATAAATGTATTTGTATATTTTTGAATATTTTTGCATATATTTATAGCTATAGATATAAAAAATAGGTTTCAGGAATCAATTGTGATTTAGGATAAGAAGTAATTCCGTTATTTGAATAAGGCCCCCTCTTGATATTATGTGGGAGTTTATTGAAGAGGGTAACTTTGTTAAGGAAATTTTAGTTCAATCTCTTTAGCTTTGATAATTTTTAATGGGCTCAAGACAGGAGCATAGGTATTGCGAGAATTGAAGAAAATGCACTATATATTTCAATTAACCAAAGCTTCCCCCAAGGCTTCCTCTTTTTAATAAGGTTACACGGACGCTTATTTTTTCTGCAATTTATATAGTCCACGTATAGCATGGTTAACGTCCTGGGTGCTTAAGCCCTTCCCTTCGATGCTAGAGGAGTGAAATGCGGAACATAGTGCTTAAAACTAGACCTGGATGCCCTAGACCTAGATGCCTTTGAAGATCCAGATTATGCGCAGTCAAGAAAATGGTAGAGGATATATCCTCTTTTTCAGAAATTAGATGTTAAGTAAACCGAGAAAGGCTGGAGCTAAAATGAAATCTTAAAACGAAATTATCTGAATCCTTTTCAGATACTAGATAAATGGCATTTATCAATCCTATTCAAATTCTTGTACAATGGAGATTTGGCTAAAACCAAGCACTTCATCGAGTCTATCATTTGACTACGTTTACATTCAGCTCATACGTCCCTTTTGTGAAAGAAAAGGCTATGTTATGATCTGCTGCTGCCTCACCCACCTTACACCTTTAAACTCCATCTATTTAGTCCCTTTGTACTCATTTTCCTTATCATTCTTTCTTTTTATTATCCATTCCTCTTTACTCCTACCATTAATGCTTCTACGCTTTCCGGTCTCTTGATGCCCATCCTAAAAATTAGTTTTGCCTACAAGGACTGGTGAAGGATTTGCAGCTAAAAATAACTCTTACGGAATTCGGAATTTAGTAACACGAAAGATCGGCAATTAATAAAGGAATTATTAAACTCTAGTGCTGTTACGACGAAAGACATAATCTGAACTTTTGAAGAAAATTTGATGGATATTATTGCGATATTATTGCAATAGCTGTAGAATTTCAGCCCGGCTGGACGAATTGCAATGCGATCTCATAAAATGAAAGCTAACTAGAAATTTTGTCAGGCAATTGTAAACTGAAATGTTTACAATTATGCAAAGAAAAGTAGAGAGAGCTCTCGAGGGTTACTTGTATCTCTTCAAATATAAATCCTAGTTTTCAGAAGTTGCAAAATTTTTAGAGCGCTGTATTCTTCATTTTGAAAAATATTTAAATAGCTACATTGGTACTCTTTCTAGTTAAAGAAAATCTTAACTAGCCAAGGACAAGTTCCAAGAGCAAAGATTGACATTAGGAAAATGAACACGAAAACTTTGTTGCTATTATTGAATTACTGAAGTGCATTGCTAATGCAACGTGCTAGCTACATCAAATGCAATAGAGTAAGTTTAACAATTTATATCGAAACATCAGCTTCTGTAAAGATTTGACAAAAGGTTTCCCAATGTCAGTTCATAATTATATGTATGTGCAGACAATTTAGTTGTTGTGGAGGAGGCCGAGGAGGCAAAAATGCAAATCATGCTGTAATATACAGTAAGTTGATTACAATTAATGTATACATGTAATGCATACAATTTTTTGTGCAAGTAAGCACTGAGTTCGATGATAGGTAACCAAAAAGGCGAAAATCAGCAGAAGTTGTTTAAAAAGATGAACAGAATAAGCCTAGAATTCATTCATTCGATGATTAAAGTGATAACGATGATATGATTTGCCTGGAATCTTGTTATTTCGTGTGGTTAAAACTGTTACATTCAATTTTCTGTTTGACACATCTGAAGTACAGAAAGCCACACTAATAGGGTTTTTTCATTATTTTTAACTTGCTTATTTCTTTATTAACGTGGAAATAATTAACTTTCTTAAGTAATCCTGTTTGTTTTTGGAATTATTGCATGTATTGCAGGATTCAATTTGATGTGGTCAGTGTGATCAGTTTCCGAGCTTCAGCTAGGTCAGACGAATGACATCTAAAATCCCAAAGTCATTTGAACTTCGCCGAGAAGTTGTCATAATTCAAACTCAAGAACAGAAGGCCCAAGGGTAGGGGCGTTTCGAGAACTGAGGTTCGAGTTCGACTTATTATACGATGCCCAGTATTCGCTCCTCCGTCTACACTGCAAGAACTGATCCTTCATTCTTACTGGGACTCATATACTACAGGAATTGTAACTGTTTCAAAGACTGCAAGATTTGGCCAAATTTGATAGCCCCTGAGAAAAATGGTTTCAAGCAAAAAGCATTATAGCAAAGTGTCAATTTTTTGGACACTGTACCATATATTTGAATCATCAAGGTATCACAGATAGCAAATACAATTTCACAGTATCACAGTTTTTGGGACAAGGGTGAAATTCTAAAATCACTTTACTTTTTCATCAACTTGTCAACAAGTTATTGAACCTCCCATCCAAATTTGTATATTTACATGTAAGCTGGTTTTTCCTTTGTCCGCCAAATATACGACAAAAAGACCAGTATCTAAATTTCTTAACAAAACATAGCAGTTCCACCTTGGTGCATTAAATTTGCAAATAAGCCTAGTATTTCTAACTTTTACAAAAGCGGTCCTACCTTTGTCTGGCAAATTTACGAAAAAAAGACAAGGGTTCTAACTTTTGGACGATTGGTCAAAAGTCGAAACTAGAGGTTTTGGGACAAACATCGTCAGCGACAAACCACGTTCAAGTTGTCCACCAAATAAATAAAAAATCACAGCGGAAATTTGTCAGGAAAAACGACCAGTTTTTGGGACAAAGGTGGTGCAAGATTTTTTAGTGAACTACCGGTTTCGGACAAAGGTAGAACCATCGTACCAAATGTGACAAGACCACCCTTGGAAAACCAACCAAGAAGAGACCATTATATATTCGAAATCTATGAAAATATCAACAACTCGACAATCGGGATATACGTAAATTCTCGTTTATATCTATGTTGGTAACCCATTTCAAATTAAAAGCATTGTATATTATATGAATTATATATTCACTGTTGAAGAGTGCTATTATCATCTAAGATATTGGCACAAAAAAGAGCCAAAATATGAGATATATGGATTCACCATTTCATAGATGTAGCCAAATTTTGAAAAATTGAGACTCAAAAACTCTTTACCAGATTAATCAAATGTTCAAAAAACATTAAAACCCTTTAAAAACTAATCAACAATTTTCATCCTTTTGACTGCACACATGATTTGTGTAATCAATATATTCATAATATTGGATATACTTAACTTAATTTGTTGATTTCATAACATCGATGTTCATATTATATTATATTATATTATATTATATTATATTATAATATGTAATGTTATGTCAAAAGGAAGGCGCGCACTGTTTAGATTAGCCCTGGGCTTATTAGCTAGTTGTCCCCTTGTGCTGATCGCAGAAACAGACATCGCAAAGAAAGCAAGTGTATGCAGTGGTGGCACCAAGGCAGTGCTAGGGGGGGGGGATTCTGCATTTCTCAATTATATTAGCCCCCTGTCGGAAGCTCTAGACCCCCGTCGGAAGGTTTCTGGTACCGCCTCTGATCGTATGCCCCTAAAGAAAAATCGCGGCCACTGCCCTACGATCAATTTTAATTTGTATTTACAGATTGGATGAACCTCCTTTCCCCTCATGGTAACAAAAGAAATACTCCTCTCTCTAGATCACTTTAGTCAATACGTTTATAAGATCAACAAGAACTTCATTATGCAGTTATGGCCTTAATAATAATGGCTTGTAAGACAAGTAGCATATGCCTGGCTAGGCCATGGCTCTTGCTTTTGGTAATCTATTTGCCCGATTTCCGATATTTCGGAACTCTCGGAAACCCTTTGAATCTCGTACTTGCACTTATTTGGGACCAGTTGCCTAACAAAGGGAGGGGAGAATTGTGGGTCTGCCCCCCATTTTTCCAGAAGATCGTCCTTGAGATTCGATCAAAAAACTGATTAAAACATACATCAGTTTGGTATAAGTCCAAATCACATGCTGCAAGTTTGGCCCAAGTACAGCCACCTTTATGATACAAAATTTTAAAAAAGGGCATTATCCACGTGCTCGGAGGTTCCGGAGAGCGTGGTCAAAAACAACTTTCTGGACGGTCTGCCCCTGGATCTCCCACTTTTTTAATGCTGCATGAGCACCTGTGTGGGACTATATAATAGGGTTTTAAACAACCACCTGTAAATATCTCAAAAACACTCACTTCCAACGTTTCCCGATTTAGTACTCCAGTCTTCCATTGTATAACATACATTTTATAATACTTTCTGTCAAGGTGTACGTTTTCGCAATCATGCTGTCACTCACAATCTACCACGAGACCTCATGAATGAACCCCAAAGGATGGTATCGGAAGCTGACATTGCTGTTAGTCTCAGTCAATAAGCAGATTTCTACATTTATGGCTCATTTTCCATAGAAGTCATTTTCCATAGATCTTCTTGGTAGATGCCACCCATTAAGTTGTGGTAGCAGAAATTACATCGGATATAACAGGTTAAAACCTTGTATTAAAAGCGATATATCAAGATTACCACCCTGCTGAAGATATATGTAGTTTCTTTGTTGTTCTAAAGAGCACTCTTAGGTACAGAAAGCCGCTCTGTTATTAAAGAAATACAGCAATGTTTGACAGGAATTTGGATGAATAAATTTTCATAAATTGCTTCTCGTGTTTTGGTTCTACCAAATGAATGAACGAGGAATGAATGAATGGTGCGATCAATGAGTTAATGCGTAGACTGTATCAACCCTAGCATTAAGCCACATGTTTCATTTCCAGACGTCTTTATAATATAATTAAAGGAGTTTTAAGAAATTATGTATGTATGAAATGAATGAATTCCATTTTATGGTTAAGCAGTAATTGCTTTAATTTCTCAGGCAAGTTTCATATGAAGACATATAAGGTGGTCGAGGGGTGTGGTAACTATCAATTTTCAACCCTCCTATACCGAATGAGCATTTCACAAATGGATGCTGGAAGATCCTGCTTAAAATACGAAATACATTTTAACGATTCATTGTTTCCTAGTTTGTTGAATTAGTTTCTGAATTTCCAATGGGTTTTTAACTATATTTGTAATATTTGATTAATGTAACAAGGGATTGTAAACCTTTACCAGTATAATCTTGAGCTGTAGCCAATTCTGTTGGTCTGATGAAGAGTTCTATTATAGTGGATTGATGTTGTACTCAAATCAAGACACCTATTTGTTGGACAAGATCTCTGCTACGATTATCAATATAGATGTAGTCTATGGGCCGAGAGCTAAAATTAGAAGTTGTCGTTACCACTAGGCAGGAATAAATATGTTGTTGATTTTTAAAAAGTTTAAAATGTTTGCAAAACAAATTGGCATGATACACATTAAAAAGTGGGCTCTTTTAGGAGGTCATTCGAACCAAGGGTACTTTCTGCCAGAAATTTAAATGAAATGCTAGTTATTGTTAGCTCATTTTCAATACGGTCAGAGAAGATTTAGAAAATGCCCTGCAAAATTCGATACCACTACGAAACGTGGCAGTATGACAAAGCAGAAACTGCGTGAAATGACGTCATCAAGCTATTTGAGTTAAGCTCATACTTTTTGAGACAAGAAATCAATAGTTCACAACCTTAAAAAAGAATATATCAGTTGATGCCTTTATTTAAAGAATGTTGCTCGGAGCTAGAGCAGCTTTCAAAGATTTCATTTGTCGTGCATGCGTCCAGAGTATAGCTAGTTAAGTATGTCTGGCAGTATAGTAAAGAAATGAACGGTTAACAATTTGAGATATGATGCAAAGGTTAAAATTACTTGTCTGTCATGGGGACAGCTTTTAAGGTGTAGTATAGGAGAAAAACTGCAAGTATTTACTTCGAAACTTTAACATGAGGTTGGAAAGAAAGAGTTGCTAAGGCCATGGCGTATTGTTGCCAAGGCTGCTCTCAAAAGATAGGTGCATTGTGAAGATGATAGGTGGCAGTGTAAAGTCTTTTTTTTAAGTACGATAAATTTTATTTTTATTATTGCAACGATTGCAATGTTTTGAAATAATATTTGGTTAATTTGACGCAGATGAGGCTTGAAAAAATGGTACCCTGTATCTTTTGAAATTGTACCCTGTATCTTCTAAAATTGTACCCTGTATCTTCTAAAATGGTACCCTGTATCTTCTAAAATTGTACCCTGTATCTTCTAAAATGGTACCCTGTATCTTCTAAAATTGTACCCTGTAT
>JAACYV020229643.1:0-19499 GCA_009936425.2 Chrysaora fuscescens | reverse complement strand
AACTTTTTCGAGAGGTTCCTTAAATCAAATAAAAATTTAACTGACAAAATCGAATTCTACGTGTAATAAATGTATAAATTAACAAAAAAACGATTTTGACCGTATTTGTCCTTTAATGGCATTGATATCTACTGTGAGATTATCCAATCTCTTGCTAACGTTCCTGGAAACTGAACCAAATGAGTGAATAATATAGATTTATTATGTAGCTAGTAGGTCTATATATTTTTATGAATGTATTGAGAATATCAGAATTTTGATTTAACAAACGGTTTCATATTAATCTTCAATAGCTTCACTGCTCTGGATTTTAAACGGCCCGAACACATCAAAAAACAAAATCCAGAAATCATAGATCTTTTACTGGTTAACAGCACAAGAAAATAAGAAACAACATTGGCCTAATTTTAAACGAACAAATATTAATCCGTACAATAGGAGCTGTAAAAGTCTTGAATAAGTTGATAATAATATTTATTTATTCGACAAATCAATACAATGGTATACATACGCACAAGTTCATTCAATAAGTACTTTCAAGGTTGGTCCGAACTTACACACCGCTATTTCCTGTCCTTATGTAAGGCCTAGCCATATTTGTTCAGCAACACTGCAACGGCGGCAGGGAGTATCGTCTCAGCGCACTTTTATCGTAGTGTATGAACAATAATCCCAGGGGTGCAAACAGTACGCCATACATATTTCTCTGGGGCTTACAGGTCAAAGCCCACATGAATCAAATAAAACTTTAAAAAAAAGTTAAGTTGTTAAAAAACGTGATTTGGCACAATACAACTATTCCATGCGACTTTGGTTTTTTTACTACAAAACAATTGCGTACATGCTGACTTTGAACATTTCAACGACGAACATGATATCATGACGCAACAAATGCACAACCTTGAAATGGTGGCACACCATCATTAGTTTCTTCAGCCATAGGCCTACCTACATCAGTTATAAGAATATTTATAACAGAGTTTTTTTTTTATAGCAGATGCATGTTCTGTTGAATTTTGCGTATCGGGGTCCAACATATAAGATTCAGTAGATTTTTCGGGTTGTCTAACCCCTATTGAGAGAGAACAAGGGTAACATCAAACTAAATTGAAGTAGAAATAAAATGAATACAACCTCATGAAAGAAAATAACAGAGATTGAGGCGCTTTGACTCTGTTCGAAAATTTTAATCACTTACTTTGTGAAATGTTCGTGAATACAAAATCCCGGATCACGCAAATCTGGGAGTGTCTGTGCGTGGGGCAACGAAGGAGCAAGGTAATAATTGTAATAATAGTATGTTATGATTTATTGCCCAACCCGAAAGGACGCCATTTGGATGAAGACAGAGAAAAAGAGCAGAGTGTGAGCGCCTGTCTACAGTACGTCACTTCCAGCTTGTTTCATTGAATGCGTTGCTTCCCTCGGCCCAGTCCCTCTTTTCAGCGTGAATACCAAAGCACAGCACGCATTATTGTAGAAAAGCTGCGAGATGTGAATCGGCTAGTAATGGAAGTTAATGGAAAAAAGCATATTGGCCTATTGGATGTTAAATCTACCTGGATTCGTATTCTTTACCTGATTTTATTGTGTATCTTATCTGTTGATACGAACGGAAGATGTGGCTGCAGTACAAACAGAGTCATTGGAAACGGTAAATAGGCTGTTATTGAAATTGTTATGCTGGCCTAGGTAGACATCATGTCTTAAGATAGGTAGGCCCAGACCGGGTCAATGTCAACATTATTAGTCCTTTGGGAATATGTGGGTGTTGTTCTCAACAGCCAGTCAGTTGAGGCTTAACTATGATTTGCAGATGTTCATGTTAAAAATTAGGTACCTAGTTGATAGAAAAGAGATTCTAGAAACTAATTGATTAGGAACGACGCAGCTGACAGTAGAAAAACGTGATTTTGTCGTTTACCACTTTTTTTGTGAAGGGAAACGCATTGTTTAACTCATTAAATTAACAATATTTATTTTTATATTGTTTTTTTCCATTATTGGTTATAAACTTCAAGTTTTTTCTTATATTCTCTGCTTCTTGTTGTAAGGAAATAAAACAAGGAACATTTCTTAATCCTTCAAAAGAAAACGCGTCCTATTTAACCGTCTGTCAAACGCTTGCTGATGGTCTGAGCTGAAGCCAGAGTAGTTTATCCACCAATGCATTTGTGCCAACGAGATTTTAATGTTATTTAGATGCTTATTTGAAAAGAGAAATCCTATAGGCCTATGCACTCTAACATATAATTTGTGAAATTTTTTACAGGTTTTTACAATCCAGATATCAACGCAGTGCGTGGAGACCCTTACCAGGTGTGTTCGTATTAGTTGAGACTTGTCTGTTGTTTGTGCACCCATAGCAATGGTCAGACGTTTTATAATCTAAAACCGTCAGCTGTTTCACACTTGTTGTTGCAAATGATAATTTTTTGCTTTTTAAATGGGATGTTAATTGAATGCTTTAGGTGCAACAAAGCTGCCACTCAGAAGTGTTTTAGAAATTTTGTTTCCTTGTTCCTGGCGTGAAAAATAGGATATTTTATTTGAGGGAACTGCCTCTTTTAATAACAACTATAAAATCTCAATTTCTTTCATATATCCCATAAGATTACAAAAAACAAAACAATATAAACCCCCTCTGTTGACATGTCTGGCTCAGGAAGACAATCAAGTTTTCAGAGCCACACCAACATTTCTTTTGTAATTGCAACCCATTAACATTGTGCAGTTGGCAGCTGAAGTTTGGAATCTTTATTTATGTTTTGCATGATGATATACATTGCTATCTGATGCAGCTATCACAAGTTTTGTCCTTCTAGACATCTATTTTCTTTCATGAGCTATAGATTATTTACAGATATTGAAACTTATGAATACTATTCCCTATTTATAAAGATAAAAGCAGCTTGTTATTGTTCTGTGTATATTGGTTTTGAAAGGAATAGTCCTACCACTATGATCAGTGCTGCCTGTTGGATTCTCACAAGTATTTTAGGAAGTGTCAACAAATGATTCTCAACGAAAGCAGGTTAACTTTAGCTTTAAAATATATTTCTCTTTGGTATTTCAGGTCTCATCTGGCAGTTTTGGAGCACTTGATAGCAGGTAGCTTAATTTAATATCATTATCATTGGTGGGATCAATTATTCAGTTTTATTCATTTGTATTCAGCTGCAGATTCTTTTCCAATGCAAATTGGTAGATGATTTGCTAAAAAGGAAAAACAATTGATGTATAAGGTCTATTACATAAATAGGATCTTCCCAAGTTCCTTTGCCCCAATGATTGGAGCTGTTTAAAGTGTTTTATATATCCAGTTGAAGTGCAATTAATTTACCAAACTTGACAATGATTTACAAACCAAAAACTGCTTTAAGTTGTATTTGGCTGTGAATTTTTGGACAGAATGATAGCTTGCTTCAATGCTACCCACAGAATCAATTTATATGCTAAAAAAATATTCCATCTTGATAGATAAAAATGTTTTTGATTTTTAATTCTTTATGGTATTCAGTTATGGGCCTATAGATGTTCTTAAATCCTGTGGTCTCTATAGAATGTTTCTTACTATAGTGAAATTTTGTTTAACGAGAGGAAACATGTATAAAGAAGCGTAACAAAAAACATGATGCCTGACAGCAGCCCTCTACTTAAAGTACAAACCTTTCCAGCCAATACAAAATAAAATAATATTTTTTTTCACTTCTTCCACATAAAAAACCAAGAGAAAATTGTGTTATCCTTTTCTAATTACAAGGGCTAGCTGGGGAAAAATGTGATTAATTATGTTGACTTGTGATTAACTTTGCCTATATTCAAAAATGGTTATTTTTAATTATCATATTTAAAAAATTCATTGCATTTTCCCATGATAAAAAAACAATTTTATCAGAGGAAGCCTGCCCCCCAAGCCCTGAGGTAAGTTGTCCCGAGCAAAATAGGGTATCTTAAGGTTATCTTAAAACACTACTTTAAGGACTGCATGCAACTTTTTGATCAATTACCCTTTTGGTACCACTCCTTGATAATTTGCAGCGATAAGTTTAGTAATATTCCAAACAGCAAAATTGAATTTCTTTGGAGTTTGCTACTTAATTTCAAGATAAGAACAAAAGAAGAGATTTTAAGAAAGAGCACCATGGATACAATAGGAATGCCTTTTATGCAGCTGTGATACTACTGCCTAGTCACTCTATTGAAATAAGTTGAAGCAAATAGCCTGTCATTGACATTTCCTACAAGTATGCATTGCTATGTGATTACTGTACCTTTCGTTCATTGCTGGTTACTAATGCTCTAGCATAAACTTGATGTCAAGCCATAATTGATGTACACTTCTACTTCCCTTTCTTTGCCTTTATTGAATGGAGCCATGTGGGCAGAAGGGGAACCTTATATTACTGAATACTGCTTATAGTGCTGCATAATGATATTGCCCACAAACGGTGATATAAAATTGAATACAACTATTTTCCGATATAACATCTTCCCAACTGTTTTTGTTAAAATGGGGGACATGGGAGATCTCTAAGCACAATATTATTAATTTATCATTTGTAACATTGTAGTTCATCCTTAGGGCTAATGGCTTTTGGCTTGTAATCAATTGATAGATGTTCTCTCTGTTGTTATTGCTTTGTAACCCGTTAGTTTAACTGCAATATGATAGCTTAACCATGAAATTAAAATTGAAAAAAGAAATAAGAATTTGAGGCCCTTCCAATTTCAGTATGAATAGAGCAAAGACTTTGGGGATTCACTCGATGTTTTGCCTGAAAAGTGGCTATGATTGAATCATTGATTATAGTTGAAGATATGCTTCATATTAGTCTGTTTACTACGACATTCATTGCTCATGTGAGGATAGTGTATGTGGCCAATCAGGCGCTAGCTGAGTCAGCATTATTGCAGCTCTAAGTGTTATTGCAGCCCTTATTTTATATGGACATTTCCTTTAATCATGGATGCTTCGACTAAAAGTAATATGAAATTTACGTTGCCATTTAGCAGTGCAGAGTCATAGATATGAGAATCATAGAGGTGTGCACGTGGTTTCATATTTATTTTATCGTATTATTATATTGTAGTATTATATTGTATCCTTGTTATACACACATAACACAGTTTTCTAAACTGGATTTGAAATACTATCAAGTCCTCAAAAGAGTTTTCCTACTTCTTAGCCATGTTCCTTTGTGTCCAGCACTTTTCTGACGTTTCTTGTTTCGTGTCTTTAAAGAAAGGCCTTTTGATGTTCTCTTGTTCCAAATTAAATTTTCAAATGTCTTATCTTCTGTTACTGTGTCCAGTACACCATCTATGACAGGCAAAATTTTGACAAGAGAGTTTGGAAAGGAAACATAAAAAAAGTCACAGTCATAGTTGGTGTGCTGGGGTCAGTGACTATGGTAACAGAAAATGGCAAAAATCGACGTCGACGTTACAAAAGGTTACAAAGATATCTTCAAATGTGACTGTAACTGCACCAACCATTCAAAAGGAATTTTCCACCCTAAGACGATTCAGTGCCTATGTCGATTAATTTCAAATTAGAAATATAAATTCATTCAATTCTTTATTTTGTTCTTAAATGACTTTTCCCATCTCTCGTTAATTATGCATCTATGGCCCACCAAAACAATGAATGACGTATTGAAATTTATACCACGCAACAGTTGATCAACCGCAAATCCAGCGTCTCGCGAATGCTCTTTTCAAGAACATTCAATCAACTTAGCAGGTGGTTTGATAGGATAAGTTTGTATGCGTAGATTGGTGCGGTTGTTCTAACATTGACAGAAATTGCTCAATTTTTATGTCAACTTTTCTATTTTCAACAGTTCACTGTTGAAGAGTTCAAAGACAAAAAACAGTATTTTTTAACTCTTCGTCGAAATGCTATGCTTAACTTAAGGCGACTTCCTTTAAGGGTTGACCCTTTTTTATTTTTGCAGATGGTCTGCAAAAGTTTTTTACTAACTGATAGTAATAACTGTACGCTTTGAATTGTCCTTTTGTTAAGGCCGCTATTGTTGTCGATCTAAATAAATACTTCGATTTTTGCTATGTAAAGTGCCTTTTTACTGTACTCCGACACCTTTCATTTGTGTTCCTATTTCTCTTTGCTACAAACTGAATCAGATTTACCTTTTGTTTATGCGATGTGCACTAGAAAATGGTTGCATCATTAGCTACATGTATTTGAAATTTTTTCTTTCTCAGCGAAGGGTCAAGACAAAGTTTGCCAATTTATAAAATTTTGCAATTTCAACCTACATATCTGGATTTTTTTGAGCAGTG
Organism: Chrysaora fuscescens; assembly: GCA_009936425.2. Lineage (NCBI taxonomy): Eukaryota > Metazoa > Cnidaria > Scyphozoa > Semaeostomeae > Pelagiidae > Chrysaora > Chrysaora fuscescens. The sequence goes on along the minus strand of JAACYV020229643.1, from coordinate 13,193 downwards.
AGTGGATTTTTTAAACTTTTTTTCCTTTTTAAATCTGCTAACCAGTTCACTCCAAGGCTACCGCTCTCGTTTGCCTAGGCCACCATATGTGTCCTTCTAATTAAGTTAGAGCTAAAAATAATGCTGTCACTGACGCCACTAAAATTTCAAAATCCTAACCCTCTCAAAAATGCCCTGCCACCTTAGGATTTCTCTTTGAAATCCAGTAAATCAATCCGACCAACAGTTGCTTACATTGTATTTTCGCAGGTCTGTTGGAATGCCAATTGTGCGGACTGTAACCGTTGTCAATCCGAGCAGCACAAATAAGATCCAGTTGCTGTCAGTAGCTATCGAAGCCCCTCATTTTCACGCTTCTGCAATAAAATCAAAAGTGAGTTTTTCTTGCATTTTATCATGCACCATCACTCCCTCCCACCCGTGTCTAGCTTAGCACTTTATAAATGTCAAAGCCGTTCATGCCCTACATTGCTTAGATATTTCAGTCAGATTGGCAAACGATTGGTGGAGCGTACAAGAAGATGAAATTGGTAGGAATTGGCTAAGAATTAGTAAAGAACCATTATGAATAAAAATATTTCAACAAGTCTTATGTGCTTATATACGTTTCGTACATATTCCTTATTCCTGTTTCATTGTATTGTCAGCAACCTGCTCGGTTATGTTCGATGTGTGACAGGCATGTATTTGATTAATTTATAGCCTTCATTTAAGTTATGCCACCTGGATCAATAACTACGTTATTTTCAGTGCGACCATTATAAAGCTAAATAGAATTAATGACAACACATGCCATTTATCTCAGTTGGTCACTGATCTTCGATTGGTTTGCAAAGTTGTATTCGGGCAGGTGCGCGGATTAACATAGAATCCTCCTCAAAATGTTGCTGCCAAGATTGGCGACGGGTAACTGCTTCACGAGGCCTTAAACAAGTTTTTAAAAAATATTTTTCATTCACGTCTTAATTTTGTTGGTTTGAATTGAAATGAATCACCGACTCAAAATTTTCAGCAGTGAATGGAATAATCCACATACGAAATCATTGTGTTGCGAGCGCATGCACACACTATTGCATATATATCCAACCAAAGGCAATCGACCTAGGATTTTTTGAAAAACTGTTTAAACCGGTATTCTCCCTTCTCGCCCGGTTTTTCTGCCGTGCAACCAACGGTGACTTTGGGCTCAATGAAAAATGTAGAGAATGCTTGTAGGGATGCGCTGTAGGCTTGTAGCAGAGTGTTGTCTGTGTTATCCCAAGTTGTTCCCGATCTCCCCCTGGTGCTTTCTGCAAATAAGCACCATAGTTTCAGTTACGTCTGCTGTTTAATTTTATCCCTAAAATGGAAATCTTGTTGTTTTCAGAATTTAGAACCGCTGACCAATACAACTTTTGAATTAGTGTTCCTGCCAAGAGTAGCTGGAAATGTGGAAAATACGATATTTTTACATACAAATAGAGGCATTTTTCCATTTCAAGTAAGTGAGCAATGATTGTTATATCTTTTGTGTACGAAGAATTCGTACAAAATGTGAAGTTGCTCGCGGAAGGCATATATATACTTTAACAGCGACTGGTGCTATAGCGGAGTGAATAAGGCGTTTGATTAGCAAACCATAGGTCTTTTGGTCAAGTCGAAATGTTTCTTTTGATGTCAACAATCTTTGGCTGATAGCTTATTTTCAAACTCTCTCACAAGAATGCATTAAAGAATTTCCGTCCATTTTTGCTGTTAGAAATTAAAATAAAACTTTACAGGATTTTATCCTGCTTGATTGTTTATTGCCTCCGCAGGCCTTTCATGTTCTATTTGTCTGTAAGAAATCTCAGCAGAGGTGTAGCAGCAGTGTTTGTTTACACGAAAGTAAAATTGTGCAGATGTTTTGCGAAATTCAAACGATTCTCACTCTTCTCCTGCTGGTTTTATTCGCTTGTATATGCAAATAAGATAAATTCTTGGGCTATCACAATAAAATTCGGAAAAACCGTGAATTTGTTCAGCTGCTGCCTCTAAATTATGTTGTATCTCAACTAAATTTTTCTCACTTGGGGGTATTAGCTTCAAATGCAGAGATACAGATACTAATAGTAACTGCATAAGCATGATGATTTCAAAACTTTCTGCTTATTTGGCAAATATTTTCGTACCAAATATCTACGTACATTGCTATATACATCTACATACATCTACATATGCATCTACATCTACATCTAGATATACATCTACATCTACATACACATCTACATATATACATCTACTTTCTAAGTCTGAAGATGATATCTAGTTATACTTGGAAGTTTCTTTTAAAGGAATCTTTATTCTTGCCCACCTTAAATGCTTTACCCCTTTTCACTATTAGCTATGGGTTGCTAATTGGTCCTCTGCACAATAATGGAGCATATGTAACCGGCTTAATGAGATTAAGCCAGCTATCCATAATCCAAGATAAGCCACGCTTGAGACTTGAATCCAAACCTGCTGTTGATTGTGAACCCAGACCTCCCTCCCTCATCAATTTAATGCTGAACCTATGATTTTATAAAACCTTAGCCAAATTTTGAATTTGAATTTTTAATTAATTTGAATATATATTTTCGATATTTTAACCACCATCTAAATGTTAAAGGAAATAGACTCATAAGTATAACAGATTTTTCAAAATTGTACACGATAATCAAAAAGCGAATGCCAACCTTGGACGAATGAATTACTTAAGCCCTGTTCACCCGACACAAACTAGACCGGGTCCGCTCCAGGTTTAACTAACCCATCTCCAGAGGTGGGCTCACCCCGGATCGAACCTTGGTTAGTTTGAGAAAGAAGTCGTCTGACCGCAAACCTTAGGCGAACCTGGGCTAGTTCGAGGGGCAATTCACTGTCTGTAAATCTCGTACACCTTTTCCTGAAAACGTAGAGTGGATTTCCCCTCGGGTTGGTTTGTATAATACGCAAGCTCATATTTTCTGTCTGCCATTTTGTCAAGAATGCGTGATCACCTGCGCATGCGCCCCAGTTTCTCGTTAGCACACGCGTTGGAGATTTTCTCTAGGGAATAATGCAGAGTCGAACCTGGGTTAGTATCCCATCAAGTCCCTTGAGTACGAATTGGTCAAACTTTGGTTGACAGATAAGACAGTCTGGCTTTGAAATTTCTTGTTCTTCTATTCCCCTTTTCTAAATGTCTACAGCTCTTCGCCGGAAGAGTTTTGGCAATATTCTCTGCGTCGTCAGAATAGAAAACGCTAGAGAAAACAATTCGAGCCTTGTCTTTAGATATTCACACCGAACCTGGAAAATAATTTGCACATAATGGAGCCCGTATTTCAACCGACTTGTAGATTTAAATTTGGGATAAAGTAACAATACCAACACTTAAAAGCAAATTAAAATTTTAATAACGACTTTTGTGTACAAAAATGGACATCGTTAATAAATTTTATGTCATTTTAAATGTTATTTTTTTTTTAACGGGTCCTTCAGCCTTTTATGATTACTTTTTTGATGAACTCGACCTTAACTAATATTAGTTATTATTATTACTATTATCATTATAAGGTATTTGGTGTTGGCTTACCAAATGTGTACAGACTACGATCTTATATTGGAGCACGAATTCCAACGGATGGCACATTTTCACCGTATATCAACATGTATAATCCATATGGCGAGCCAATACAGGTTTAGCATCAGTATTCCTTATAATCTATCTATGCTAGCTATGCATATCATTACTTTTTATTGTTATTATCTTTGCTCCGTTCCATTACCCAAATGAAACTTTAAAGGAAAAAATTATCATATTTGTTACCAGGTTACAGAAATGTATTCTAGTGGAGGTGATCTTCATCTTGAACTACCCGCGGACAATACAGACGAAGCTCAGAAAGTATGGGTATGTGTGCATGCAATTCAAAAGTAGTCGAGTAGTCGAGTATGCAAAGTGATATTGAATGAAGGTATCTTTGACTTGACATAACAATGTGACAACCAGGACTGTAGGAATTGGTTAACGTTTTCCAGGTCTTCTTTTATTTCCTGCCTGCCTTCCTTTTCAATTCGTTCCCTGATCCTTTTCTTTCTTTCCAAAAATTTCACATTCTTTTCTTTTGTTGATTTCTTGAAAATTCTTCTCACATTTCGAATCATGCTACTTAAGTTCACTTATACTGAAGAATATCCAACCCTTGTTTATCTTCTTTTGAAAACTGGAAAGTTTTTGTAAGGTTGTGTTTTGTCCACTTGTTGTCCTTTTTTTTCCTTCCCTTCCTTCAAAATTTGATCATTTCAGCTAGGTAACTGATATTGCAGGCTTAATGTCATCCCATTTCCTTGCCACCCTTCTGGAAGGGAGTTATTTGAATTAATTTCAATAACCTGACATTACACAATATATGGTAAAACGTTTACCTCGACAGACAGAAAAATGTTACCACTCACATGCTTATGACACTCAGTTAATGCCGTAGTTAATCGAGGCTATTTGTGTTGAGTAACTATATTACCATCTAGTACACGCTCTGTGGTAGTCAAAGTTATACTGTTGCACGAGCAAGCTCCTTTACAGGCTTATTCGCCCTCACTCAGACTATAATGGGGTGTTCCTCTTTCCATGTTGAATTTTTTTCTTCCTTTGCAGGAGATACCGCCTTATGAGACAAAGCCCATCATGAAGGCCACGTTTAGTGGGAAAGTTGAAGGCAATCACACAAGCTTTGTGCGAATAAAAATTGGAAAAACTCCGGCGCAAAAAGATGTTCTTATTTTGCCATTTGCTGTGGAAATTACTTCAAGTTAGTTGAATATTATTGATTTCCTTGCTTGCCGTTAAATGAATGAGTTTCTTTGTGCTGTTTGTTTATGCCTCTAATGTGATAGTTTTGGATTGAAAAGACGGATATATCTTTCTTGCCACCTCTTTCTAACCTGGATTTCACTCGGAATTTGGTGTCGTTTACGGGAAAAATAATGAACGATATGCGTTTCGGCGGCCAATTTTATTTGAATTCTCTCTCTGCCATGTAGCTAGAAGCCTTTATTGAAAGAGTTTCTGGTATGAGTATTAGGAGCACTCTGATGAATACTGTTTGTGAATGGCTTTTATCAGGAAAGGGTCGTAAGAGTCACATTCTAAGATCTTAACGTAATCCTGACGATTGGCAATTTTTGACACTTTTCTAAATTTCTTTGACTCTTTTATCCAGCTCTTGTTTATCAAAATATCCAGTAATTGTCAGAATTAATATAATTTTCTTTTCTAGTGCCTGGTATTTATACAAACATAGATGTGTTCGATTTTGGAACTCTAAGAACGATGGGTAATAATTTTAGTTGATCCCGTGTCTTGTACGACAAGTTGTAATTTGGTAATTTTGTTTGAGTGACCATTGTTTTCAAGGCACTCGCAATTATCTAATCATAAAACTTAATATTTTAAAAGTTTTCTTGCACAGACAGAGTTCATTGATAATAGCTAGAAACGTTTTAAAAAGCAATAGCCAGGAAACTATCGATTTGTTGTGCAACCAGCAATGGCAGAATAGGGTCAATTTGGCTTGAAAACGATCTAACACTCTAGAACTTACCAAGATCTGCACTTGTATAACATCAGGTGAAATTTCTTTGCGATAAAGCGCTTTCCTTCGTACTCTTGTACTTATCTAGCTCGTGTTTTCCACAGATGAACCGAAATCGTTGAATCTAAATATGATAAACACAGGAAACAGATCTGTTCCTATATCTGTGAGTAGATTTACTGAATATTTTCTTAATTTCGTTTGTATTGTTTTAGAATTTTGTATTTGAATGAGTTTGATTGAATATTTCGGGTTCATGTTTGACAAGTGGTTTATTTAATGACAATTGGTTTGCTTTTTGCTTTTTGCTATAACTACCCATTTGTTTCATATGATCGAGAAGATTATTCAATTCATGAATTCTCTCCTCAATTTATTTCGATTGTTAGTACTGTTTGTTTACTTTGCTTAAACGTAATGTAATTTACTATAAAAAGCTAAAAAATACTTTATTTTCTAGTCAATTACTGTTCACCCTCCTAACAAAGCACTATCGATCCAGTTTTCGGTAAGTTAGGCTTGAATTTGGTTTTTTTTATTGTTCTTAATCCCAATTTTCAATACGAAAACTTAGTTTGAAAATACAATATTTGTTATTTTATGAATTTTTGCTGTAGCCCTTGGTGCTAAAGCCTTCGAAAAAATATTCAAGAGTTGGAATAATCACATACACAGGTAGGTGATGAATCTGTTAATACGAATAGAGGACGAGGATTTTAAACTTGATTTATTTATGGCCTGTTTTGTGCCACAGAAAATTATCAATCCGTCAGATAATCCTCTGTCAGCATATTTTCTGATAAGCGAATTTCTGAGTGGCAGACAAAATATTAGTCAATCTCATATTAGAACCCTCGTTCCTTGTGGAATATTTGTTTATAGAAATTCAAATGAAAGAATATATTGTTAATATTATTTCATTTCTTACAGCATTACATGTAACCAATAAAAGGCAGCAATCAGGAAGTATAATTGTTCAAACAGGAGAAAAAGTTAGAGGCAGGAAAGATATACAATACCAAGCCAATGTTTTGCAAGGGTAAACAGTTTATTATATTTGAATGTTTCTTTTTTGTATTATCCATCTATCTTTGTTATTAAGGAATATCTTTCATTGTCAAATGTGTGCTTATTTTTATTTGAAAAGTCAATCTTGATCTACGCAGCAAGTTCTTTCTTATTATGTTAGTAGAGATCATGTTAGAGACCCCACACTATTTCCCAGTGTCCAATCTCTCTCTAGAAAAGACAGACCTAAGTCTTAATGTTCCTTCCAATGTCTTGATGGGTGCAAGATAGTAATCCAAGACATAAGTCATTGACACTGGCAATGTAAAACTAGTTGTCGACGTAATGTGTTCATTAGCTCGTTGTATCTTTGTAATTTTTTATTATAAACTCTCTCTATGTAATGGCCAAAGGAAAGAGTTTCTTAACTAATTTTGGATTCTTTTCTATTTTGATTTACCAGAAGAATCTCTGATTTGCGATAATCCACTACTTTCTAATATATCTATGCTCGGGGATCATTGTCTTCATCATTTTGTAAAGTTCATTGAATCAACGTTGGCTATTTTTTCTTTTACTGCCTTGATTACACGATCATGTCTACGAAAAAAAGATTGTTATCCTGAGATCATTCAGTTATCAGTCAATGCTGACATTTTTTTTAGAAATGTGCAAGAGACGAAGAGGACAATTTCTGTTGATTTTATTATACTGTGGATTTCGTTTTTTTTTTTCATTTCTATATTTTGACGCGAGTGTTTCTATTGATGATTAAAATGCTCATTTAGTCGGTGTGTCCTGTTGGGATGGCAGTTGTATGAATTTTCATATTATTTTTATATCTTGCAGAACTCTCGCATATTCTGTTGGTAAAACCGCGTTTTACTCTGGAAATCCGTCAGCGAAATCGATTTGCCAACCACTTACCATAACAAATACTTTCAATTTCTCTCTTATTATTTATAATGGCTCCCTCCCAAGCGATTTCCGTCATATATTTTCGGTAGGTTTAATTTGTTAATGTTTTTGTATTTTTTTATATTGTTGATATTCATCTTTACTTTTGAAAATTGCTGTGTTCAGAGTAAATTATAGAACGTGTTCTCTGTTCCAATTCTTTTCAGATTTTTATTGAATTTTTGAATGAGAAATTATTACAGAGTAGATTGCATGGGGGTAATTACAAGGTATAAAGGCTAGAGTTTTTTTTTTAATGATTTGAAATTGTTTTTTTTTTTAAGTTTTTCGTTTCTCTTGCAGATTGTCAATTTTACAAGTCCTACAATAGTCCGTCCTGGCAAGCTAATATCTCCTTTGTCAATACGCTATAAAAACAGTCAGCCAGATTTGGTCTTATCAACAGTTCTCAGACTGTACACCAATGCATCCATCTTTACCATTCCTGTTCATAGTTATACTGGAAAATTGAAGGTAATGTCTTCACTTTATGTTTTGGTGCTTACTTAGAAATTATCCCAGAATGATCTTCTTCTACCTGCCCGACACTTCAATCGCTATTAAGGTATTTGCTTCTTTTTACTCTAGTATACTGTTGATGGGCCTGATGAAGATTCCATTGATTACGGAACCGTCGGAGTTCGAGAAAATAGAAGCATCACTTTCAAAATTATAAACAAAAATCCCGTTGAGGTGAGACTTTTTACTTGAATTAAATTTAAACTGCTAAATACCCTTTCAAAACTTCTGTGAGTCTTTTGTCTCGATTTTTCTTCGTTCTCAATTAACTTTTGACCCTTGGTTTTTGGTTTTTTTGGCAGTTATTGCAAGTTTAAGATTAAGGGAATTGAACTGGCTCCAAATGGACATATGAAATTTATTTCATGAGCTCTAAACCCATGGTTTTTTAGACCCAATTTTACATCAATTTGCATCAGAAGCGTATTGGTTTCGATTTTTGTGCTGCTGGCAAATCCCATATTGGCAATGTTCAGCTTTGTTTCGTGCCGTTTAAGGTGCTTTGTTATTTTCCACTGAATGACATCTGCAACTTCCAGGGGCCGGCACTGTGAAGAACACAGAGCTCCAACTGATACTGCAGGGTGTTAATTGTTGCCTACTTGGCTTGCTATACACCAATCATAATGATAATTTGAATGTCTAACAGGTATCCATCAAAGAATACTCTTGTTGTGGCAATATTGAGTTCGCCAGACTTCGACTTGATTTCATTCGTCAAGGCCGAAGAAACAAACAAGTTAAACGAAGCAAATGGATCACAGAAAGAAATAATGCAACGCATAATCAATCATCAGTTTTAAATGAACAGGTGAATACTTTCGTTTCCTTCTATGAACTGGAGTTCTCCCCTAAAAACACACTGAGAAAACCACAAAGCTTCTTTCTAATATTGATTTTTGGCAAGTGTTGTCTTTTCATTCCGATTTGTCAGTTAAATCAAAAATGGAAAAGTTCGCCACCTGATGCGCCAGCTCTATTATTTCTATGGTTAGTTACGTTTTTGAACGATCACCTGAATGATTATAATCTGATCGATGATGATCATCAAGATTCCCTTGCTTGCTTGGATTCCCTTGACTTGTGCACGCCACCCATCATTGTAATCGAGGGGTCTTCTACCGAACAAGCAACCAGTGTATTTGAAGAGTTGGTCGATGAATAATGTTTCTGGACGACCAGCACCGATGCGGCCTTGTCAAGGTATCCTTAACTGTCACTATTTAGTCCTAAGTGTGGCCCTACAGCAGTGTCCTGCGACGCGCATGCACCTATCGTGATGATCTCCGACATATCATTGAGATAGCGTTAAAGCTGTTGCTTGGTGGGATGATATATGAAGATATATACAAAGAGCTTATCGCTAATAGCGAGTTTGAATTTTTAAGCTCTGAAGAAGGATAATGAAATATTGGTATTATAACATGATATCCCAAGATAGGCTTCAGTCTTAGTAAAAAATCGTGATTATTGCATTTCCCTTTAAGAATCCTGTTGTTCTTGTGTTTCAGTTAACACTTAAACCAAGAGAGGAAGCGACTTTCTCCGTTGATGTAACATCTCCTCCCAGAGAGGGTGCATATCACGGCGAGGTTACTTTTAAAACAACCCATGAGGTAATTACAAAAAAATAAATACTTTTTATTGATCTTATCTGTAATGCCAGATAGGCTTAGTTTAGCAAATCTTCCAAGAAAGAATGAACTCCTCGGTGCACGTCTTATTATTTTTTCCTGGTACCATTTTGCACGCCAACTTGATTAACTGTTTCTTTTGCTGATATTGCTGCTTTTTGTATTTCAAATTTTGACTTTTTGCAAATTATTTCGCTTTGCAGCGTGTCATTGTTTTATTGGCCTTTCGTGCAATTTGAGTTCAATATTGTACCTGAAGAAAAGTTAATTGTATGTCGTTGTTTATAGGAAGTACATATTCCAATTTATATAAAAACTGTGGTTGGCAGTCTCATATCGAAACCCAAAAGAATTCATTTCCAAAATAGTTTTCCAGTAAGTGCGAAATTAATCAAGTTATCTCATTATTTGATATTCTTGCTATGCTTGCCTTAGAAATTGTAGTCCTTTATATTACGACAGCACAGCAGAATGCGACCATGCAAACACACTATTTCAATTGGTTTATTTATTTTAGGCAATCAATTGGAATACCCTAATATCCTATAATACCCTAGACCCAAATTTCGTCGAACGACTGCAGAATTAAAACGGATTCCATACACTAAATACTTCTATACCATTCAAATATTTTATCAACCGTGTTAGTATCGAATTCTCACGTCGACATGCGTCACTACTTACTCAGCACTCATTTAAATACATAATTTCGAAGAGAAAAGACGAAAATGCTGAAAAAATTTACCTTGTTCATAAACATTACAAAATTTCGTTTTATCATCAATCATACCCCGGATTTGTCAATTGATGAATTAATAATGGTATTGGCTTAGATTGAGATTTCTGTTATGCATTGTAATTGATATAAATCATTGTGTGGATTTGTTTTCGTTGCAAATAAGACTTGAGCTTATTTTGAAAAAATTGTACATTTCTTTTTTATTACTTTTCTCTCAGGGACAAACCAAAAGTCACACCGTCTTCCTTGAAAGTTCATTTTCAAGTCCGCTAAAAATATCTGATATAAAGCTTCAACCGCCAGATGAGAGATTAGTTTACATACAAACTGAAAAAAACGTTACTGAATTACTTCCTAATAGAAGAACAAAGGTTTGTTTTGTCTTGTTTTTTAATTTGTTTAAAACAGTTTCCTTCGACAGTGCCACATACTTGTACCCACTTTTGGACGCTGGTTCTTAGATGGACAAATTTTGACAGCTGTGAAATATTGGTTATTTGTGTTAGAGAATTCATTGCGTATCAAGAGAGTCTGCGCATATGAAACGTGGCTTTGAGCCATTTAGCAAATCACCAGCCGAGAATGAGATATTAATAGGCCGTATTCGTAAATTTCTTTTTGTGGCAAAAAAAGCGTTCATTTAACCTGTTATTTATTAGCAGACATCCAGGCGTCAGTAGTGTCCAGACGACAATTAATACATAGTTTGCCTTGCTTCAAACTAATTGACGCCCCTATTTGACTATGAATTGGGTTGAATTCAGGTGGTATTCGTATGCCAGTCACATTACTGTGACTCGTGGTCTTTATCTTGTCCATTACATGGTTAAATGAACAAATACTTTGCCTGTTTTTATGAGATATATTGTGAAATAAAAACTCCAATTTTGTGTTATATTTTTAAAAGATTGGTTGGCTGCGAATGAATCCATCTCGTGGTAGCGATGCACAATGCTATTTATGTCTCTGCCACACTCAAGATGGTAAGTTTGCTTCGCTTTAATGAGGAGAGGAAAGCGGTAAGCATCTGCAAGGAGCGATTGGAAAGAAAAGAAACTGTGCATCACCAAGCTGTCAAACAAGCGTATTTGAGCTAGAGCAGTTACTTCCCAAGCATATCTGATATTGTAGAATTTGCCTTTCATTTTTTGCTCTTTTTTACCTGTACTTACTTATTAGATAATATAAAAAAAAATTCTATACTTTGAAATGTCATTTTTTATAGAAAACTGTGCCGACTGGATACTAAGTTTATCCTTGCCTGGTGAAACATGGGAATTAGATCTCAAATTGCTCGAAAAAATGAAAGGAAAATGGGAGGCTTTAAAAGAGGCAAAACAAGCAAAGTATGAACCTCCTTCATTTCTTTATTCTTTAACCTGTTTGTATTACCCGCACGGTCTTGTTGCTTGGTAGGTTCAAATAAACAGTTTGATACAACACAAACAGCTGTTCGCTGCAATTTCATGCATTGACTTGATAGTGGCGTTCTTGTGGCTTGTATTGATATGATATGCCTTAATCCCAACCGTGTAAATCGGCTTTATTCCTTCTCTTCTATCAATCAAACGTACGTTTTGTATAAAGTATTAGTTCCTCTCAAGCTCTTTTACAGAATCTCTGTTAGACTAGAGTCAAAGATTGTAATAAAAAAAATTGGCGCCAATTTAGGTGGCACAGTCCATTAATGATACCAATTGCATTTATATAAGTTTATCCATGTTCTCTTTCAGAATAAATTCTTCATTAATTGTCAAGTCGGAGATCTTAAAAAACTTCTCAGTACCTGTTCAAGCTTCGTTAACTTGGCCATCTCTGGTGGAGCAGTCAGTTCGATTTCCTCCAACTCATATAGAAAACTATACGCAGCAGGAGCTTGTGCTGACAAATCCCTCAGATGTACCTGTTCTGGTCCAGGTTTTACCCCTGTTGCAGTACCCTCACCCGCAGGGGGCTATGGACATTGTGTCTGATAGGTAAAATGTCAAATACTTTTATATTTAATTCTTAATGGCAGCAGTGATTGTCAAGCTTTTTAATGAATTGAATTAACTTAGTAGTGAATATCAGTGACACTGTATTTAAAAGTGGGTGCCGCTTACATAGCATTACAGAAAAGTTGCTGTAATCTTAGATTGGATGTTACTCCGACATTTCAACCCTGTTCGACGATATAATCAGGTTTTTCGCTTTCAGCGATGAAGTCTTGATTTTTTTCCATTGCGGTAAGAGATTTCCTTCTGCGCTTAACTGAACTCGTTCTGTCACAGGATGCTATTTACAATTGTAATACTAAAGAGGGTACTATATTATTATATAAAAGTTTAGTATAAATTGAATTTACACAAACTCATATGACTTGATGCTACTAAAATGTCTCATTTATTTCCACTTCGTAGACTTGAAGAAGATTCGTTTTCTATTGAGCTGAATGGGCATTCTGCGTTTTCTCTTGCTGACGTTTCGGTAATTTTCTGTTATTGGTTTAGTCTTCACTCTCTAAATAAAGATGATTTCGTATCAGACAGACTTTTTGTTCCTAAATTGCCCATCCGTATTAGTTGTATTGTCCCCTTTCTACACTTTTTAAACTGTTCTTGTGTAATGTATATATAAAGTGTATCAAATCTTAAGGATGTTATAGTCAGAGCTGAATCCATCATTGAAAGAAGGTTTAGTTAATGGTTGTTATCGTTGTGGAAAGTCTCGCTGTCAAGTTTGTAAGTTTATGTCGGAGGGTGATAGTTTTAGTTGTAACAC
>JAACYV020229532.1:0-15355 GCA_009936425.2 Chrysaora fuscescens | reverse complement strand
AAATTTTGTCCTTGCCTACAATGCATCTTATGCGAAAACCTTGCACACTTGTTGCTCCACCGAGTCGCGTCATTCTCTGGGTTCAGGTTATGGAGGTTCAACTCTACAGTAGCTATATTTGTTGATTTAAGAGAAAAGAGCCACCTTCTATTACCGTAATGGCACCTTTCATATTCATTACAGAACAGAACCATTTTGCATCACAAACAGGGGAATTTCATATCATTATCAAAACTTGGCTCCTCTCTTATAAATGCGCATGTTCTTTTGGTAGCAAATGATTGGTCTCGTGCAATCTTTGAAGTTGCTTTATATTAGTTCTGAATCACTGTACATCTTTACTGTTAATAATTACATCAATGAATTATACAATGCAATAAAAATCAAAGTATAAAATAGGGTTTGAAAACGCAAAACCACCATTATCTTTTACTTGACACGAAGAGCATGTCATAAATTTAATTAAGAAACTCCTAACTACTTTTTTATAATGAACAAATGTATTATTGTATTACCGAGTAGATTTAGCGCTTCTAAAATCGATGTAAACAACATATCAAGCTTCATGTAACCCGAGCTATTCTGTGCATTTGATACAGCGAATTCCACATGCTAATATAACAAATGCAAGGTGATATCTAAAAATTACTGTGAAAAACAAGTCTCGGGTTTCTCCCTCCAATTTTTGTCCATGTACTCAAGTTCAACATTTTAAGAGGTCCAAGAATAGATGCAGAAGCCTAAACAAACTTAGGCAAATACTGCATCTTTGCACACTTCATATTGGTAGTCCTAAAAACGAATAATTAGTTAATTCATACGATGGATGGAGTTCAACTGAGTTTGGGAAATAAACAGAATTATCAACAATTGACTCTGTTCATCTGAAACTTTGCTGTCTTCCTTCATTTTGAAACTTTCAACAAACCATTCAGAAACTGCATTTTCAAAAAGGCTTCACGTAGACTATCCGATGTATTAATCAACAATATAGGTAATACATATTTATAATAGAGATAAAACGCCAGAAGCATACTTTGGTCTGTTTGAACAAGATTATTCATTAAATAATAATACAACGGTGTATCGCAAAAAGGAGCCAATCAACATGCAGAATTTATGACCATGTGAACGAAACCATGTAACTTGATTGGCTGATGTCAAAAGGTGAACAAAACCAAAGCTGGGCATGTTTCTATGTTTTTGCTCCAACTTCTAGAAACCAGCCTATTTTAGAAAGCCTCAATCATTATTCCAACAAGCCCTAGCTCTGTCAAGAATCTTTATGGAATCGCATGGTTCTTGAGCCAAGTAGCAATCACAAGGCCCCGTTTTCAGCACATTGCTGAAGTTGCAATTGCAATGTTTTGTGATAACATGTGAGGTTGTTAGACTGCGTGAAGACTTTACTGCGAATGAGGACCAACTAGGAGCTTGAGTTTCAAGGCTGGGTAGAATATTATAGACGGTCCAACATTTCAATTTGCTCTGTGGAAATAAAACAGGCTAGCTCTGCTCTCGAGCTTTCTCAGCTCTTGGTATTTTCTATCGTGGTAGGGGCTTACTCCCGTCATTTCTAAGATTGCATGAGCCTCACTGTCGTCAATTTTGAAAGTCCTGAAATTAAGGAACAACTTTTGAACGAACTTAAAAGACTGTGGCTGCTAGAGGAACACTTAAAAGATCATTAATCTGCGAGAAAAAACGCACTTGGCACAGCTATTTAAATGTTGAACTCTAATCCAACTTCTGAAAATATTGACACTTCTTGGTACATCCTTCCAATAATCATAATTAAAGAGTTTCTAGCATAAACTGTAAATAACAAGAATCAGGTTTTTGTGGCAAGAAACAAGATAAGAGCCTTCGAGTATCATTAGCCTCATCTTCTAGGGAAGGTTCCTTAAAAAATGTCTTGAAAAAAAAACACGAAAGTTCCGTCCTTTTCCTCTAAAAAGATATGGGAAATTTTTGACGACTGCTAAAAATTGGCTCATCTTTTGCAATAGTAAACAAAATTTGAATAAAACACAGAAACAATATTTATCACTCAATAATAATATATTTTAGGCTACTAACACTTTAATTTTTCAACAAATTATATAAAATTCAGCTAAATTTGCAACAACTTATTTATGTAAGTCTAATTTCAACGTATACATTTGGATAAATTGATATTAATACGTCTGCAAGTGTTTTTGGCGAGCCTCTTGTTGATAAATCTTTCAGCGACTCCATTTTCTAGAATTTGGAATTGTTCTTGACATGGGTGCTGTTGCGAATGGCTCAAAATGCTCCACAGATGGATATGGGTTGCCCTGAATTCTTCTAAGAGCAGAAGTTGCTATAATTTTTGCCAAGAAGAGATGAAATCTGCACGCAGGCTTTGAGATGAGTTCATGTGATGGTGTTTTGGAAGCTGTTCAGAAAACCACACGAAAAACTTTTAAGGGCGGTAACATCAGATCTCGTGTCCTCTCAATTCCACTTTCTTGCTATTTTGGGAAGCAGCCAAGAGATTTGGGTCAACAAGGTTGAAAGTACACTCGAAGACATGCCCAAACATTTCGATTTTGCATTCCGTGATCTTGCATGATTCCGTGTCATACTTCATCTTTGAGCTCTAAAAGAAATTGCTTCATGTTCGTAGTTAAGTCGAGCTGAAGGACATCTTGAGGGTCGTTCATCCTCCGCATGATTGCCTTTCGGCAATGATCTTGCAGGGTAATGTTTCTCTTCAGGGGTCGTTCCAATTTCAAGGGAACTGAGGTCGTTACTCCATTCAGCTCTCTTTTCAGTCCACAAATAAAGGATTCTTTCGTTGTTAGTTGATATAATTTCTCGATAAGTCCCTTCAAGGTTGGTTCTCTTGGCTGCAAAGGGTCATGAAACGACAAACAAAAAAGCCCATTTCTGCACTGCACACGTAGATTGCCAACTTTACCTTCGATTTTATAAGTGACTGTAAACATATACCCTGGAGTTGAGCTCTTGCGTACAAGAAACGTTCCATCTGCTTCTTCGTAGAGGATCCGTTCGGCAGGAACGCCAGATAATTCTGGCCAGTACCACGAGATTGTGGACAACACGTATTTGTCCTCGATTAAATCTTTTTCGACATTATTGTTATTTACATCAACGCATTCCTTCAAATGTTGCTCTTCTGCATGCTCAACGCTTTTTCTCCTTACTTTTGATATTAAACTATGGTAGATATTCCACGTGAACTTCATTATGCCCTTGTTGGCGTCCTGTCACACGACTTTTGGTTGCTCAACTGTATGAAATCAGATATCAGCTGAATTTGTACTAATCCTTGGAAATCCCCCTGTCAAATTTTCATCTTTATTTATAGAAGCTAAAGATGGCGCATGAATCACCTAAATTAATCTTTAAACAAACGTAACGGGGAAAAAAATCAAAATAAATTTGAAAACATTTTTTTAATCACGATTTCTCGGAGCTGTGTCCATAAGTATTGCAACTGATTACGTTATTTCATGATCAAAATGAAACCCATCCAAAGACTCGGGGACTCCCCTGCAGTGCCTCATTCTCCCCCACCCATCCTCTGACATTCCCTTATTTTTTCCGATCCATTCTTCTGATTTCTATAAAACTCCCAGAAACTAAAATTTTCCTGTTTTTTTATGCGTAATCCTTATGACTGTTGTTTTCCTTAATTGCGACGAATTACGCAGTGGCTGTATGAAGCGTCCTAAAATTTACCTAAATTCTGGGATCATTGTCCCATTTTCTGGGGAAGGGGCCTTCGGAATTCCGGGAACGTTCCCGGCCTAATTTAATGTTGTTTTTCCACAAGATATTTTGCTGCCCGAAACAGCTTTCCCCCCTTTCTTTTAGAGGCTTAAGCAGAGAACATTCGGAATCAAAAGCACAACTATGACATGACATAAATTTTTTTTCTTGGCAAAAATACAAAAAATAATTACAAGACCTAAAATCGTTTTCTAAATCAAGACTGACAGATTATGCATGTGCAAAAATACTTCTAGTAAATAAGTAAAACAACAAGATAAACAAGTGAAACTACAGACAGATAGATTACATCATCGAGCTTGCTATTACAAAAGGGCTAAGGGGAAGCAATAGAAACAACAACTTGAGATAATACCGTTTTTTTCTCCACAATTTTTCCGGGATCTTATGTCTTGGTTCGTTTCATTGATCGCTTACAGTACTCAGAATTGTAATTCTTTTTTTTTATCTCAACTTTTTTGCAATAAATTATGAGATCTAAGGAAGACACTTGAATCTTCTTGACAAAGCAGTCATATAAATCATACATCAAAAACCGTCTTTGTAGTTAAAAAAACAACTAAAAAACATCATTGTTATATATTTCCAGTTTGATGAGTAATCTTGCTTAGACCTGTTTACTTCCCTATGGTGCTGCTGTTTTGAAAAACAAGAACGAAACAAACAATCGTAAATGAACAATAAAGAACCGCGAAAAGGGGATTTCCCACACGTTTTTGGATATTTCGTCACCATGCTTCGCTGTGCTTGTTTGAGCCTGTCCTAGATTAAGAAGATTTGCGCATATATAAAGATTGCAGAGAAACATAAAATTTTTCTTCCATTTGAAGAGAAGACAGCATCTGCACAGGAATGATGAAAACGTTAGAAAGAAAAATAATCAATATATTCACGATTATCGTTCGATTTATTGCTTCAAAAGTAAGCAAGCAACGAAGTGTTTGCAAAGATGCCTCAAGAAATAAACAGAATGCCTTCAAAGATTTCTTAGAAGCCTCGTGCAACAATCAACATCATGAGAGTAAAGATGCTTCACGAAAAGAAAATTTCATTCGCCATGGCACATCACCTTTATACTGGCCACATAGTGAAAATAGCGATGCTGTTCAACAACTGACAAAAGACGAACGAGAAGGAACGTTTTTAGTAAGAGAAAGTATTTTTGATGACAATTCATTGGATCTTTCGTATAAGGTAAATGGCCACATTGCGAATATGAAAATTGATGTTGACAGAAAAAGTGAGCTCTACAGCCTCGATTTATCGAATGATGAGTTTCCAAAACGAGGCTCCCTTGAAGAATTCGCAACTTTCCTAATTGAGAAATGCAAGTGCCACAGTTTGATCGTCATTGGAGACTGCAAAAAGAGTTATGGATTTGTAAAGATGACTCATCCAATCAAGAGGAATGTCACACTGATGGATCACTGCAAGCAAGCAATTTTTCGTCATTTCCCTAACACAAACTACAACGATTTAAATCTACCAAATGAAATGAAAGAGTTTTTGGCAAAATATTAAGTTCATCTTTTAATGCTTCCAATGTATTTGTCTTTCGAAAGCTTTTTTCCATCTACTTTTCCAGGCATACTTTATTATCCTAAATTGAAAATATTGAAAATTGAAAATATTCGTAAAAAATTGAAAATATTCGTAAAACGATATGCATTGAACAGCAATGGAGTTAAATAGTTCCCTGAGGAACTCAAATTATTGTACACGAGACTTAACATGTTACTATGTTCCTTTTCTCAATATCTAAAATATGTTTCCCTATTGTTAAGTTATATTAATCTATTTGGAAGATAATTGTAAAATCGACTTTTGAAAAAATCTTCTATTTGTAAAAAAAAGTATTTATGTAAAACAGTTGTTTTTTCACTCGATTCTCTCTTGTGCAGCAGACTTTTATGTGGCCCAGGCTATTGTAGCCCAAGTAAAAACAAATCTCTTTTCTAATTTTTAATAAATTCAGGGGAGAGGGGTAAAAGAGCAAAGGCTTCTCACCAATATTTTCAGTTGGAGTTTCCCCTTGTAACGCAGGAGTTGAACTCCACCAACCAATAATAATCTGAGTTTACATGATATGCATCAAGGTTTTGAATAACTTGTAAGCTTGTTGGGAGGGTTTGCTCCAAGAGGAAAACCTTTTAACAACATGTCATTTCATTGAAAGACGGTGTTTAGACTGTTTTTATGGTGAACAACAACCCTTGGTTTTATCTCAATTGTCTATTGTTCAGTTCTTCTTCATGCAAGTTCTAAAACGCAAAAACCTCAACCCAGAATACTGTTGTTTGAAAAGGACGAACAGTGTTTACAAATCAAGTCACAATATTTACAACCTTAACAGGTTTCAGCGAATACGACCTGGTTAATATTGATTTTTCAAGCTCAAACTTCCATTGCTTTTAAGTAGATTGTTCTGGTCGGTGCATGTAAAACTACAATGAAGATGAAATACGAAGCAATCTGAAGAGAACGAACACATGCTACCCTCTTCGAATACGTTTCCCCACATATTTCCCTTCTGTTATTGTCAACTGACCAAGTTGCATTAATATCTCTTGAATGTTATAGCTACAGCATGTTTAAACCATAGAATTTCTTTGACCCCCTTTCCCAACAGGAAATCAAGTAGATAAGAAATAGACCAAACTTTCCCGAATCCAAAAATAAGTTACCCATTGCTGCTGGTGCCCCTGTTTAAAATTATAATCAGAACAAAAAAGGGGGGTAATGTGATGTGCTCCATCATAGAGTAAATATTGTCTATGTCTTTGTGCTTCTTGTTGCTGTCAGAACAGAAATGAGTATGTGGCTCTTGCGATCAGCTGCGTCGCCACGTGAACTCACGGTTTTATTTAGATTTTGAATATCCTGTTTATTAGTGACCTCTCAATTTAGGGTCTTTTAGGGCTATTTTTTGTGCAACAATACAGCTGTGCGATATTCGTAGCATGCATGACTCAATTGCTAAGTTTATCTCAAGAAGAACGAAGTTCCCTGAGTGCGAAAAAATCAGCCAAAATAACTTTAGAATAAAGCAAGAATATATCTTGTTAGGTTAAACTAAGGGTGAAAACTGCAATTGTTTTGCCTTTTCTTCGTTTCTCTAAAGAGTCTGATCCCGTGAAATGGCGAATAAATTTTTACTTTTAAGCTAACAGACTTAAAGAATTCGTTCGTTAAAGAAGACGTTCTTAGGAAGTCCTTGTTGGTTGTTTTTCAATCCCTTTTCTCCATTACAAATGGCAAAATATTTCCTGTTGGTAAATTGAGTTAACACGAGTCTTCTTCAAAACAAAATTCTGCTCCGAATTCCATTAGTTGTTTTCTCGACCCCTTGACAACTATTTGATATTCGATATAGGTGCAGAAATTTAGGAATTTGAAATCTACTAAAGCAGACCAAAATTAACGTTTGAAATTTGAAACCATCAGTCTGGACTTGATCTGCAACCAATGATAACCTTTGTAAATCCCCTTAAGATTTATATCTACGAGACCTGCAAATAATGTCCTTACAGCTTGTTTGATAGGGGAAATCTAATGATCCATTGCATCCTTCAGCAAAAATTAAACACCCACTTTTCTTTTTATAACCCATGTCAGAGTCTTGGATTAAGTTTCAACTCACGAAACATCCGATAGAACTCTTACCAAAGCCCCTATAAGTTACAGGTTTGGTTGCTCCATTCACCCTCTGTCTACCCTCGAGAGAGAAGGGTAATTTGGGCGATAACCCAGTCACTTGCAGTAAATTTTTTTACATATGCAATGATTAGTATTGTATAGACCTGAAACAGCCTGGAAGGAGCTTTCATATCAATATGTTCCTTGATAGCAAAGCTTCCCTTGTTTTACTGGCAACTAAAGGGCAGTGTCAAGAAAATTATCAACCCTTACCCTCTTCCTCCCTCACCTTACAATAAACCTGTTATGTCCTTACATCAAGCCATTCAGAAATCAAGGTATTTCCCTAATAAGACAAGGATTCCGCAAAGCCCTGCAATAATGATGACGAAGGAGATATGCTGCAACAAAGTGAATTCGTTTCTACTTGACGTAAAATTATATTTTAATTCATCCTTTAAATACCCTAGCTGTTCCGTCATCACTGCTAGTAACAATTGTATCACCACTTTTGGAAATTTTCAAGTCAAGGATAGTGTCAGTATGACCACTCCACTGCTGAAGACATTCTCCAGACCTCATGTCCCAAACCCTCACAATGCCATCTAAAGCAGCAGTAAATACAAGTGATTGTTTTTCAGGGGTAATAGCCAAGGCAGTGATTCCAGACCCCACAGGATGTTTACACTGATGCTGTAGTCTCTGTGCAGAAATATCCCAAATTGCAAGGACCCCACTAAGAGATCCACTCAGCACATATGACATGTCCCTTGAAAAGCAAAGACATTCAATACTGCTATTATCAGAATCCTCCTCTCCCTGAGGGAATCCGGCTTCATACACAGCTACAATCTTTCCATTTGATGCATTTATGATCTTTAATGTTGAATCATTTGAGCCTGACACAAGCAGTGCACTGTTGGACGAGCCAGTTACACAGGTAACAGCATCAGAATGTCCTTGTTCGTTTTTCAAAGTAAAAATTGGGTTAGCATTTTTCAAGTCCCACAAAGCAAGGCTTCCATCGGCATAACCAGCAAAGACTTGTTTGCCATTTTGTAGAATGCATCCTGCTGTACATTTTTGTCCACTTCCAGACAAAATCTTACAATCCCCGCTTGGTATTTTCCACATGTATATATCACCATCAGTCGTACCTGCCACCAAGACCAATGCAGATGTATGCCAGTGCATCCACTCGACATCAGAGCACTCAAAATGCCAACTTAATGTCGCATCAGCTGTTGTCCAAACCTGGACTAGTCCGGCCATATCAACTGTTGCAACATACTTACCATTATGTGAGAATTCAGCGCAATTAACTGAGTCTTTATGTCCTGTTAGCTCTTTGATCACCTCTCCATTTTGTACTTTCCACAAAAATGCCTTGTCATCTTCTCCACCTGACACAGCCATAGATGGGTCTGCTGGATTTATATCAATGCAAAAAACAGAGCCTGAATGTTCTTTAAACGAGCAAATTGCGTCATCGGTAACTTCCACAAACTCCTCCATGTCATTGATATCATCATCTGCAAATTCATCAATTTCTTCATCTAGGCCAAGGTCTTCAATCTCTTCAGGCAGACCATCGCCATCTTCTATTTCAATTATTTCGATGGCATCTTCTTCGTTAATATCAACATCATCTGGGTCTTCTTTAGGCGGAGGTGTATTATTAGAAAATTCCCGCATCTTTTACTGATCTGATTATTGCTTAGAGCAACAACGTGCTTCCCTAGGCCAGTCGTAATTCGCTTTTCTGCTAGAAGTTGTTGTTGCTGTTTTAGAGAAATTTTGACGTTTGTCATTTATTATCATAATTATTGATTTATTAGTTGCCTATATAGTCTATACAGTATATCAAACGTTAATTATCAAGTAACGCCGTAATTAGGAATTTGTTTGTCAATTCCATGAATTTGGACCTTAAATCCAGGGTTGTTTCTTTTCCAGGTCAAATCAGACTATTTTTAACCTTGTATTTTGATAATATCATACTATTATTAGTATTAGTGTTGAAGGCAGAGGAAAACCATTTTTATGTTTAAAACAGCTAAAACCAGGAGAATTCTAGCATGTATTTTTGATCTTTTTGACTAGAATAGCAACAGCCGCCCTTGCTCTTATTAAATTCGTCTTCGACCCAGCGTTTTTGAAAGGCAGAAAGAAAACGGTTTTTTTAATATAAAATTCAATGCACAAAGGTTCCACCTGCTTCTAAGCCTTGCAAATCCAGCATTGTAAAAAAACATGTTTAATAGGGCTTACTTGGAGGCGATTAGCCAATCAAAGTGCTCTATTTGATATTGGCAAGCGCGCTTATTCTTGGGAGGCGCACTTGGTATGTCAACAAACATCATGAGTGATGAATATTACAGAGCTGGTAGCTAATATGGCGGGTGCAGGAGTGGTTGCAGAGACTTTAAAACCCGTCTCTGTTGCCCAAATTCTTGTAAATGGCTCCAAGTTTCTAAAATGGGATGATGTAAGTTTATTTTGTTCTCTACCCAATCTACACGTGCTGAAAACAAATTACACTTGTTTTTCTCTCGTTTTTGTAAATATATTTTGTATTTCATGTTTCACGAACCTTGCTTGTTTTTGTATAAAATAGCATATACTCAGATGAGCTTGAAAATCTATTATTTTATTTAAATATGGTTATATTACTTTGCAATCCGTAATTTTAATCGTACTCTGAAGATTCTATATATATAGCCATTTTCATTAAGAATTATTTGATTTGAAAAATATTTTGCACGGAGTGGAGAGCAAAATAGTTTGCTAGGCCTGTTATTTACATGCTTGTGTGGCAGCTAAGAACTTTTAAATATATAATAATTTTTGGTTGTTTTGAATAATTGCAGTATTTATAGATCATTGCTGAATTCGTTTTAAACGGCTGCAAATACTTTTGTCAGTGTTGTCACAGCTCAAAAAAGGCTGTTTAAAAGGATCAAACAAACCATGTAACGACCATCAAGAAATTTAATTTCTTTTTCAGAAAAGGAATCTTGTTGTTAGATTATGTTCTCATTTCGTTCGCTTTTCGCCATACTGCCGTGGCTAAATTAAAACTTAAAATAGGGCGTCTTTGAAAATCTTGATAAGTAGACGTAGGGATTAAAGAATTTATTTCATCACATTGCGCATAAAGAATGTTTGAAAAATAACACAGGAGCATGAATAAACCACCAGAGGTATCGCACATTCTTCTTTGCAATTGTTTAAAAGTTGAATCGCTATGGCTTTTTGCATAGTGCGAATATTGTCATCAGACCTAAATTTCAATTGTGAAGTAATTTAAATACAAAAATTAATTCAAATTGAGTGAGACCTACGAATATTATTATTTGAGATCTCAATACCGTGAAATTTTTCTAACTACTTCTTCAAATCCTTTCTGCTATTGATGTGAAAATTCTCCTAATTTTTCTTAAAATATAAGTCTCTTTTTAGTTTTATTCTGTTTGTAAGCTGCTTAATGAATTCTAGATTTATCCATATCATAGTGAACAAGTGAATGATTGTGCCGTACCTTATACAAATTCATGACTGTTATTCTAATAATTAATGAAGTGCTCCAATCTTTCCTTTCCAGCAAGATATCACTGCTGCAGTTAACTATGTTGTTAAAGTAGACACAAATGGCCATGTTTTGTATTGGAGACCTGAGGACTATAGCAAGGTACAATTTTTACTCTCATTTTGTTTGTTATAGTTGGTTAACAGTAAAAATGAACATCAACATGACATTTTTTAAGAGAATCAATCATTTGTGGTCAAAACATTCATAAACCATTTAAAGATTTGCTTCATAGTAAATTCTCAAAGTGGAAAAATAAAATTTATATAGATTTGTTTCAAAATAATACCTTGTGATTCTTTGAGTCTTGCAAATAAGAAAATAAAAGTTTTAAATTTTTCTCCTGTCAGCTGTTATATTAATCAATGAATACAATTTACATTTTCCCAGTTTTCCAAATTTACTGACTCACCAAAAAATTTAAGTCAGTTAACCATATTGTTGGAAAGTCTTGATTAATGCGATTACAAGAGTATAAGCTTGTTTGATATTAATAAATGCTTGTCATGATAATCTAGAAAATACTCGTAGAAGTGCTGGTAATGTTGACTCAGCCACCAAAAAATTATATTTTCTATTTATTGGATTGCAGCCAAAGAATGGATGTTAACATGGATTTAAAAGCTTTAACCATAATTTTAACAAAATCACATCTTCTTAGGCTATAACTGATCCTTTTTGGCTAACAAGATTTTGATATAATTCAAGTAATAAAATGGTAATACCTTCAAAAGCAAACAGTCTTGATAATTTATTTCTAATTTGTAGCTCTGTCAAAGAATGACTAAATGCAATTTTTCATATTCCTCTAGAAGAGAGAGTAGATATGTAAAAGGCAGCAAACAGAATGCTGAAAATATTTCTAGGAAAACATTTTGATGACTTTACGCTACAATCTTTTACATAATGGTCACATGGTCAAAAATGCTTAGCATATGTACTGGTTCAGTTGTTTACTTGTTGTAAAGTGATTATTGTTTTATTGTTGGAAGTTAGAAAACCTATTCTTTGATGAAACCATATAAGAACAACAAATTTTTATATTTAATATATTTTTGTGTTCTATGCACAGCCTCCAAAGCTGTTTTCATAGTCTTGGTAGTGCTTACTGTTTTAAGATAAATTCTGAATGTAAAGATTATATCTATGCAAAGCTTGTTGTTTGCAAAGTTCACGTCCCACATTTGCTAAAGATCTTATCATTTATCGCAGATCTTTTCAGAATAAAAGAGAAACTTGTTTGTGCCCTCTGATTCTGTACGCCAATTGTATGTTGGAGAACAGTTGAAAATGAATCATTACTAGCACCATTAGACATTAGGATAAAAGCTTTGATTGGGAGTCAAATCTTACGTATTGTATGTAAAACAAACGCACAACGATTTACTCCTAGTCAAGTGCTTATTGTGTTATTGTTTGTCGCCCGTTCTATTTCATTTTTCTGGTACGTTAAAAGACCTTTTTATACTATATTGCTATAATTAAACGAACTCAGTTCATTTTGGGTGAACAAATGAAAGAAGCAAGTCGGGAAATATGAGAAAACAAAACGTGAAAAGCAACGTGGAGCTGCAGGTTGCACAAAACTCCTGATGGTTGCAGCCATGTGATTATGGGTGGAGTCTATTGAACAACCTTTGCATTGGTCGTTATTAAATTGCAAGCCTTTGCTTTAGATAACTGGTTTGCCTTATGCTGAGTTGAGCAGCTGCTCGGGCTAATTTGAAATCACATTCGCACAGTTATTGCTTTGCTGCTTTTCAAAATATCCTCCAGCTGACGATGAAGTAGCTTGTTTTTTATGTGAGGGCTGCGAATAATATGTCGAAGGTGTTGTGATTTTTTACAAATTTCAACCAATGTGCTAGAATCCTTTTTGACTCTCTTGCTCTCTTGCTCTTGTCTTCCGTCAGGGGCGACACGTTTTACACAATTAAAAGGAAAAGGCTAACTTTTTGGACAGGCCTAGCCTTATGTTCTCTTACTCCAGTGGGAGGGGCCTGTTCTGCCCCAACCGTAGGGGCTGAAGGAAAGGAATTCTCGAAAAAATATTTTAAATACATGCAGGCGATTATTATAAAAATAATGTCGATTTCTTATCATATATTTTGGAGTCCGTTCTATTCTAAATATCTATTAGATGATGAATTTGTTGTTTGTAGCAAACTCAATTTACCGTATATTTGCCTTTAAACATTCGCAAGCTGGCAAAATCCAGTATGAAATCTAACACCACATCCAGTGTAATGCTGAGGAAAATGAAAATATGTGAATTCATTAATATTTAATGCAACCACGCCTCTCCCACGAATCTAATCACCTCTTTTTAAAAGCATATACAGTAAAATAACAGAGTTTGCTAGGCCTATCTTCCTTCTCCAGCGGAGGGTGTCGGTGTCTTTATAAGTGAGCCCCCAAAAGGGATTCCATTCCTACAGCGTTTTAAACATGGCGTATTATCCCACTGAACTCTCTGCTGAAAAAGGCAGCTTTGAATATACATTTAAGCTATAGCGGGATAGCGGGAGTATATAAATGAATTGGAAATGGAGGTTTCTAGAGTTCCATTTGATTTGCGTTTGTTTTATTTCATAATGATGCGATCTAAAAAGTACTTTCTCGTTAATAAAAGAAAATCACTTTTAGTTGCCTTGTTTAGATGTGTTTCTTAGGTAAAATAAAGTGAAATTTTAGTAATTATTCTCATATTTAAAATTGGCGATGCAACGCCTAATTTTTACTGATTTGATTTTCTTCCAGGATACTGAAGTTCTTGAGTTAGTTCTGATAAGAGATGTTCGAATTGGACAATATGCAAAATCTCCGAAGGTGAGTCAGTTTAAACCATTCCCCCCCTGGAACGACCGAATGGCTCATTAAAATGACTACCAATGTAATGCAGTGCCAGGGGGTGTTGATACGCGAGCCAATGAACGTGCGGTCCTTCGTCGTTAAATTAACTCGAGCCCTCAACGATAGAAATCTCATATTTTTAGCTGAAAGCCATTCTAGACGCCATTTCCCCTTTAGGCTTCTTAGCATGAATTCTAGCTTTCAGTGCTATCACCTTAGTTCAACTCAATATATAAGACGTCGAAATGCTTCCTCGAATTCAGTTCTCGGCAAGTTTCCTACAAGTTTTCTTATTTTCGCTTCCTTTTTCGAGAGAATTAAAATCAGATTATAATATATGAATATTTAGGCCTTCCTATGTGCGCAAAGGCTCTCTGTTCATAGCACAAGAGTCTTCAGAAATCAAGACATTGAAGTTTCATATGTTTAAACCGAATAAGGAGATTCCAAAAACGCCTTGTTTGAAGCTGTCAAAGCCTTGGGAAGATAAGCGCTGTTTCTTTGACAGTAGATATCTGGTGGTGTGGCTGACCTGGGGCTGACATCCGATAAAGATCTGTTTTGATTTTCCACGTGTATCTGTCTCTATAAACATGCAAATCTGATATAGAGATAGCATCAATACTAGCATGGTTTCTTACCCACGCTTAACATTCTGTTTCGTTGCTAATCGACTTGAAATCCAGTTTAAAAAATTCTTGTTTTCCTGAGCTCTCTGTAATGCTTACACACTCTGCTGCGGATTGAGGAAAACCACCTCGCAAGGAACAACGTCACTCTGTCAATCCCATAGATTTAACTGGCTATTTATTTCCCTCACTTACACTGATTACCAATTATTTTGTTGAATATGATCATTTTAAGGCACCACTCCTTTTTAATTTTGTATAAAATAGGTTGAGACGCGGGGTTCATCAATTCTTCAAGTGTTTGAGCTAGCGACGGACATAATGTTTGCAAATGAAATATTTATGAAATCATGATTCCATCGCGATTGTGATTTCCCGCGCTCTGCTCTGTTCCAGTGGTGAAGGTCACTGTTTTAAACTAAGAGACCATAAGCTTATCACTTCATCTCAGTGGAATATTTAAACACTTTTGTAATCACGTACAAGCAAGAATGGAAAAGCCCTGGATTTGCTCTCTGACAATCTCACTGTTTTCCTTGGCCAGGCACAGCTTCCTTCATCTTAAAAACACCACAAGAATAAAATCCGTATTAACCGGCCGTTGTAAAGTTTTGCGAAGTTTATCGTGTTGGTCCCAATTCAACTGTTTGTTATCTTTCCATGGCTATTTTTCAGATTTAAAATCCCCGAAATCGAGATAATAAATTTCATAAGATAACTCGAATTAACCAAATACCAAGTAGCTATTTTACTTCATCTGGCTTTAAATCTCATAAAACTTGGCATACCGAAATCTATATTTAGCGGGTCACGAACCAAAGATATGTTAAATGTCTAATCCATGTTATTCCTACGATTTTGTAAACAT
>JAACYV020229531.1:25941-39060 GCA_009936425.2 Chrysaora fuscescens | reverse complement strand
AAGGCATTGGGCTGGGACGCCGAAAGGCCCAAACATGTTTTTCCTGGGAGTAAAATCGAACTTAGCAGGGGATTAAGGAAAGAATAATAACAATCAATTGAAAGCGATTCAAATCCAAATAATCAGAGATACTGTGACATCCAAAAATATCCCGGTAGCCAGCATAATCAAGATGCTCTACCTATGCTTTAAAATAGGTGCAGGTATGAGATGTTACTTTAAAATTTCGCATACCTACACCTAGACTTAACGCAAAACAATTCAACAATTAATTAGCTACTCACCCCCGATATGTATTTACAAAGGCATAGCAATGAAATGACATGCCAGTTTCACACACTGTACATCGTTTTCCTAACAAAGCCCAGTCAATGATGTTTTTCTGTAAAACCATTTAGACAAAGGGGGTTGTGATTCCATACCATTGTCAAAACGTGCGCCTAAAGACGTTCGACTTCATCAGATAGAAACGCAGTTAACTCTTACTTCAGATTATAGATAATGTTCAGATCTAGCTTCTTGGTTTAGAATGTTCACCAACAAAACATGCCAAAACAAACTGCAATTTGCAATTAACATTTTTTCTGTTGAGGTTCTCTCTTGATGTCTTAGAGATTGGCTGAAAGGTTCGCAGAATTGCCTCTTCAATTTGTTTGAAATCCTCTGTGAATCCATTTTTGCTTCATTTTTATTAAAAACCATTGAAAAATAGCAGTCTATCCCCAGCCAGTCCCAGGGAAGGCGAGAACTAATCTAACATATATGTGAAAAGGCCAACTTGGAGATTTGGATCCCCCAGCATGCTCTCGAAGTTAATACTTGTCTAAGTTCACAAAGAAGTAGTCAGGCTAATTTTCACATAAACAAATTTCATTTTGTTTTTAGTGGTATTGAAAACTGTGCGAGTTGGAGCTACCATATTCCTAGGCCTTCAATGAGGGTCAAAATTAGGGTTTAGGTATTTGAGTAGGCTATAGAGTTCCCACTAAAACCAAATATTGATACTTTTGTGTTTCGGTTAAGTCAATTCTTTTCAAATTTATGAATCAATAATGATATCTAACATAACTTTTAATCACGTGCCCGGCTACCCCTTCATTTGTTACACAGAAACTGCGTAGGAGAGTG
This sequence comes from Chrysaora fuscescens, assembly GCA_009936425.2. Taxonomy (NCBI): domain Eukaryota; kingdom Metazoa; phylum Cnidaria; class Scyphozoa; order Semaeostomeae; family Pelagiidae; genus Chrysaora; species Chrysaora fuscescens. Next base: position 37,932 of record JAACYV020229531.1, on the reverse strand, counting down.
TTTAGCCTCGAAGGGTTTCGAACCGACACAGAACAATTTAAATTTTCTTTTATATACTACAATTGAAAAATTCTAAGCTTTATCAATGGTAGGTGATTTATTTTAAAAGCTCATACAATAAAACAAAAGTTGGATAGAATCAGTTGTTTGGAATCTTGTTCTTGTCTTATGAGAGCAGTAATTACCATTTTCATCTTCCTTGTCGACCATTTCTGTCAATCTATTTGCGTGGGTCAATCAAAAGCTGTTTTGTTTGTAAACACTATGGAAGCAGATTTTGAACTTCTAGTTTCATATATAAAACCAAACATGTCTTTATAATCCTTGAAGACAAATGTTATGTTCTGAATTCAAAATGGTGGGGCTTTGTTGACTTGTGTCAAGGAAACAACCAATGATGAGATAACGCGTCTTAGAGATGTCAGGTATCTTTGTTGTTTCTTAATAAACTTAGTTGCCAGTAATTAAATTCGCTAATACTTTGTTGATGCCAATGCAATCGTGAGAAAACGTACCTTCTTAATTTTGGAAAATGAGTGCACATAAAATGACTTGATACATAGCTACAGTACAGACGTACAGACAAATACTATTTTAGATATAACAGACAAATATTATTTGAAATAGAAATACTACTAGCAAAGGCTGTAGCAAACTCGTATATAAGAGCTTACATCTATTGCAGAAACTATAACATTTCTCCCAAAGGTGAACGTTTTACAGTAGTCCAGTAAAATTCCCGTAAAACCTGAGGGTATATTCCTCCCAAAATAAGTGTAGGCTATAGGCCTACAAAGTTTTGTTGAAAAAATGGATATGGAAAAATGGATATTCGAAGTGAATCCACTTATTAAAAACTCACTTGTTAGGGATACATACAATCTTATATTCTAAAAATCAACAAGGAAAACAAAAATCATGCCTTGGATCGCAAAAAGATGCCTCAATTAGTGCTCTTTATTTGAGAAAACCAAATACGTTTGCTATGAACATATCTGATAGAGAGTACTCTCCCAGAACGGACTCCTTAATTTAATTGGGGCTTAAAAATTTAGGGTTCCCCATTTTCAGTGGTTTCAGGATTTCATATCGCTAAGGGTTCTCAGAATTGCAATTTCATTGCAAACTCGAAGTTCGCGATTTTCCAGGGAGTTCTCGAGCCCACAAGCACTAAAGACTAAAGGCCTGTTTACATGAATACGAGATGCCTGGCTGGCGAATACAATTCCACTGTATTGTAATTCTAATTGTTTAGGCAGGAAAAGAGCAATTCTTCAGTAAAGAGACGTTTGGATTAATTATCTGATCTTTACAACATGTATCCGGGATAGCGGAGTTTCTACAAAGGTGTTTAAGTAGATGGAAACTTTAAAAATGAACTTAAAAGAACATTTTTGTACAAATACCAGACCTTAGCTTTCTATATAAATAACCTCACGCGTTTCTTCAATCAGCAAATGACAATAAGTTAACATTTTTTCTCTTGTTTCGTTAATGTAGACGCTGTTTTCCTAAATTTCTGATAAAACAACTGTTGATATTTTACCAGCATTTTGTGGCTAAGTTTTTGTGGTAAGGGCTTCTAAGACACAGGCCCAACTTCAGGTGGAGAAATTCAAAGTACTATTTTTTAGTAGTCCTATACCCTATTATTTGGAACTATAATGGTAAACGGACCCTCGCTGGGGTTTAATTTAAGTGGTAAACACGGGGGTTAAACATAACGGATAATGACTTCAGCCTTTGTGAAGGAGCGGGCGATATCAGAATTTACATTCTTTCATGCAATCAGGCTGGAAAACATTACTGTGATCGAAAATAACATATTAAAACAATAAAAGGCGCTTATGTTGGTCACCGTACCCATACACACCCTTGACCATATATGGTAAACACGTGTTTTTGGTGGTACGAAGGTCATGCGAAAGGTCTAAATTTGCATTTTTGAAGTTGAAAACATCTCATCCAACCGTCTAGTTATGTTATTTGTGGTAAAATGGCGTATTTAAAAGATTTTTAAAGCGTTCGCATGACATGGTTTACTTGGTTTGCATATTTGTTGTTGTAAACACGCAACATTCCTGGTTACTTGAACGAAAATACTGTAGTCACCTAAATTTCAAGTTTTCTAAAGTAGTTATCCATTGCAAGATTTGTAACCGGAAAAATGAGCAACATGGGGCTAACAACAAAAGGTTTATTGGCTTGTTTTGTCTAGCATATTTTGCCTCAGAGAGTGTGATTTGGACGTTATTTTCTTCTTTTGACGACTTTGCAAGCAGCATGCAAACTTCTCAATTGTATTTGCCATATATTTCAACTCAAGCCAAACATTTTCACAAAGTTTCAACAAATTCGCGATTTTTCAGCATGCTGCTTTACTTTTCCGGAAGAAAGACACGTTGAAATTGCCAGTAAATGCATGGAAACAAATGATAAAACTTCCTCTTCCCTAAACTCAAAAAGATATTGCTCAACTTTGCTGCTTTTTGGTACAATCCTGTCTCAGAGCTATTGGATGTCCAGCAGAATCCAAAATAAGTCTATATCTGCTAAAAATGACCTGACAATGATTTGATTATTCGGATATCTTTCAACGAAACTCGTCTTTCATGTGCGAGTCTGAAATGAAAAGCCACCTTTGTATCAGTTTTTCGAATTTACCATGATATTTCTTCATAGGTATCAAGTAATTCTCAGATTGTAAGATGCAAGCTAATAGATTAACAATAAATGTAGAATTTGATTATTTTCAGGGAAGCTCTCATTTGCATGCCTAATCTTACATTGCTCCTTCGAAAAACTCAGAATTAAATTTTGCAATCAAATATAATTGCAGATAAGAAAGGCTTGCTTTGCATTTTTCAGTGGTGAAGAATAATCATTTTTCCACATATCATATGAGTATTCTGTAACATTCAACCAAATCCATTTTCATTTCACTTAAAGACTTAGAGCCGCCTTTAAAAGGTCAGATTTAGTCGAATTCGATTTGTCGAATCAGTTTTTGCTTCAGATTTGACAAATTGAATGTGAGTTTTTACACTGTCAGATTTAATTGAAGTGCATACCTATCAAAATTCCCAAAACTTAGCAGGAAATGGACGAATAAGTTGCTTCAGCAGCAATAACAATAAGTTTGGTGCTTAAAAAACGCAAAAATAAAAGAAAACGTCGTACAAAATGGACAAAGGAATATCTGCTACAACATGCAGTGCACTGGACTTATGATGCTCTCTTTAAAGACTTAAGGGACTACAACAATTACTAGAGGATGACTGCCGATAATTTGACGTAATCCTTGAAGGAGACATTAACGAACATTATTGTGACGATCATCTGTCATGCTACTGACAAAAGCATTTACAACTAGCAACAACTCAAATTGATATGATTAAAGGAAGCAATAACAGTATAAACAACAGATAGAATGAAAGGGAAAAGTTCATTTATTGAGATTAATCAGTTAATAAAAGAACACAGCATTACATTCTAATGCAGTACTATTAATGCTTGACGTTTTTCAATTGTCATTCGCTCAATATATCTTCTAGCAGGGACTAGCTGTATACGGTAATTTTCATTCTTTAACTCTCAACTTTCAACCAATTTTCCGGATCGATTTTCATGATATCAATTTTTTATGCTAGGTTGTCAGGATGTCTAACTAAATTGAATATGAAAGGCTGAAATCACTTTATAACTATCCAGCCAGCAATATTGATGATTGAGTGGTACAAAATGTCATTTGGAAATTCCTTCATTTAACATTTTTCATATTTTGTATTTGAGTTTTGAGATTTGGTAGCCTATAAAATCTTATGATTTTTGGCAGGTTCTTGGATCATTTATGTTATCATTTCTATTGCCTGTCTTCTTCTCTTCCTGCTGGTTTCTTTAATCGCAAGAATTCTGTACAAAAGGAGGACAGAGAAGAAGTTGCCAAAAGGAAATTCTACTCCTGTCATACGAGCACCTGAGTTCAGGATTCCTGTGTCCTTCCGAGCAGTTGATGCGCAGATACCCGTGTGTCAAAGATTAACAACCACAGAACAAAATGAAAATTCTCGTAATGGCCGAAAGACTGGATTTTTCAGCCCCGAAAACCCATCGCGTTCTGAATCCAATATCCAGGTAAGTATTTTAAAAAGTACCATCTGCAACGTTTTTTATTAAATGTTTTAAGTCTACAGACCTGTCCCCATGGCTGTATCGTGGCCCCACAGTATGGTAAATAAGTAAAATCACCTAAGGATAATGTGCTTACTTTTCAAGTAGTAAAATGTCAGCACTTCATCAAGTAGCAAACCTTCGACAAAAAAATCGATCAGAGGAATGAATAATGCTATATGAATCTTTAATAAAAAGGAGCCACCTATGGAATAATGATTCATATTCGTGGGTACTGCCATGATACAGAAAAGCAGGATGTATTTGATAAGAGTGTAATGAGCCTTTTAAAAGCCCAAACATGAAATACAAAAAGCATAATGACAAAAGCTTAATAGCAGGAGATGTCAGTGCTAGAGTAGGAAACAAAAAATGTGAGGTATAGTAGAAAAGCATTGATTGGGTCAAAGAATATAAAATGGCGATAGACGGAACTCTTCGTAGCAAACTCTTGGTTTTAGGAAAAGGAAAAACGCAAGATACACTTGGAATTCGTATTACATGAAGAAATAACAAGGAATAGAGTAAGATTTATGGAGTAATATTTAGTAATGTGCAAATGCAGCCGCAATAGAACTATCGGGGGAGAAAATTGTTGACATGAAGGATCTTAAATCAAGAAACAAGAGAAGACACGAGATCTAAGTGTGCAGCGGGTGTTACAGCAATAAAATTTCAGTGGAGATATGAAAATAAGCAGAATTGGCGTGTTATGGTTGTTAACCTACTTATAAGATAACGGTACTACTTAGTAATGACACAACTATCTGAGCATTTTCCCCTACTTATTTTTTAACGAATTTCGCTTTTAAAATAACCCAGCAACGCAACTCTGGCTCGCTGTAACAAAAGAAAACATATTTACCCAAACAATATATACAAGGAAAGCTGAGTTTTCCTTACTTTGCTTTAGGGTCATTTATACCAACCGTACTTAAAAAAGAAACATGGTTCCATTTTTATAGATGTTACAGAGCCTTTTTTTTGACCATGCCTTTCAGTTCAAAAGCGAAAAGGAAATAATTTATCAGGATTCACAAAATGTTATTTCTAAGCAAGTCAATAAAGCGATATCTTTAAATCTTGATTTATAAGATGCGTATAGCGAAAAGTTCCAAATATCATATCTGGATTTTCCAGAGGCAATAATTCCATATCGTATTTGCAACCTTGACTCAGCACCTCATCAAAAACCTTATCAAAGAAAATGTTACATGCTGGAAAAATCGTGGCTAACCCATAAAACCTTAGCAAGATAAATATTGTCTTAGTTGTTAATTTTTTTAATAAAACACTAGCCATTTTATCTTGTTAAAGTTGCAATAACGATTAAAAATTAATATTTCTACAGTTAATTTTTCCCGAAGAAGAACGCCACATGGACCTTTTCAAAAGCTCAGGTGCATTCGGCAAAAGGCGCAGAGCGACTGAGACTGGCAATGATGATAAAAAGTGGCAAGGAATTTCCGAGACGAGGATAAAGAAATTGTCTTTACCAACCAGCATTGATATGGATACTCTAAGTTGTACAGGCTCAGCTGCATCTTTTTCCAGTACTGAAAACGACAAGCAGATCGAAAAAATCACTTCGGCAAAGGGAAGGCAAAGAAGAATCAGTGTTACAGTTTTTCAGCACCTGAAAACAGAAGGAAAGAAAAGTATGTTCATAAATTTTTTTCCCATATGTTCGTAATTGTTTTTCACAGTTGATAGCTACCAAGCACAGTTGCTTTCTGTGGTGTGGCATTTACTCCGACCAATCAGTGCAATGTTGACTCCCTAGTCTTCTTTGAGCCTCAACCTCTTCTAGCCCAAAGGGCCTGTTAGGGTGAGTTAGGGTCTCAATTCTATTTAAAAACATTGTTGAAAAATTCCTTGTTTGAAGATAACAAAATTCATTCAGGGGTATAACAGCCAAAGTTTATTGTGATTCTTTCACGATAAAGTTTTGATACCTGCATATATTTACACCCCCGTTAAAACATGTCTTCTTTTGCCGACTTTTAGGTGAATTCCGACAATACTGGCGAGTTTTCCTTTTTCGGGCAACTTCATTTCGTTACTTTTTATACGTTTTAATCGCATATTCTTATAAATTGTTTTGATAAATTTCTTTGGGACTTAAAGGAAGAGAGGTACACATTCCCAAGATAAACTGACATATTCTATTACATTTTTAGTAAATCAACGCATTGATAATCTTGATATTTTGAACTTCAGGCCAAAAAAAAAGAAGCACTTTTGCATAAAAACGAACATAGAAGAGCGGTAGAAACCGGTCTTCGAACTATTGATAGAGCTTCCAGAGAGAGAGAGCAACGTCTTTATTCTCTGAACCCAAAATTGAAGCATCTCACGCAGGCTACAACAGTTTATTCTCTTTTCTAATATCGAAGCAAAGTTTCTCCTCCAGTCACTACATTACAAACATTGTCGTCACTAGGTCTTCATACCAAAACCTGAACAACACACTCAGATATCTGTAAAAGAACACTATTTAATGCGTTTCGGTTTAACGTACAAGCGCTACAGTAAATAGAGAGCAAGTAAAGGTGCAAATCGGAACTCGCTGGAATAGCCAGCAGTCGAAAGTATTCAAACTGCTTTTTAGGCAGAGCCAAGCGAGTGAATGTCGATAACTTTTAACAAGGAACTTGTTACTCACTAAGTAGATAGCTACGAAAAACTCGGGTTTCAGCAACAGCACTAATTGGTGACCGTGAAATTCTGTTTGATTTCAGATAGAATCCGATGGAATTTCCTTCTAAGTTTGTTTGAAACAAGCAAAATAGAAATAGAAATTGCTTTAAATGTTGAAAAGCTTTTCCACAATTGCAAGCAAAGGCTGTACCTACTTAAAATTTTTTTACAATGGCTAAAGTTTATTGAATTGGTTTAGCTAGCTATTTTGCATTATTTCATTATGTAGCATGGTTTAAATAACACTTTCAATTGCCAGCTTCTAAGCTTGATTGATATGCTATATTTTAAAACGTTAATGCAGGGCAACAAGGTACATGTTTCGGAATCAGCCTTTTGCATCTCTCTACTGAGACGTTTTACTTGTGACTTTCATTTCCTATAACAGATGTTTAGCAATCTCTGTGATAATATCATTTTGATTCTAGTTTCTCAATCTCAGCCTTCCTTGTTGGAAGAAGACAAAAATGAAGCATTAGCTGCTGCACTTGCAGCTGCAGAGTCAAAGTCTGTCGCATCTGATACGGCAATGTTGGCCGAGTCAGGTCACACAAGTGATGAGAAGATGAAGACAGCAAGTGAGCCCCCATTGAGAGGGGTACGGCGCCGGGTTGCTGCTCGCAGGTGGCAAGAACAGAGAAAGTTCATCAAAGCAGGAAAAATTTGTTTCACTACCCAGTATAATTTAGAGCAAAAGAATCTAGAAGTCACGGTGCTAAGAGCATTTGATCTTGGTAAAAGAAAAGAACACAATTTTGTCAACCCATTTGTACGTTTATATCTTGTCCCTGGAAAAAGACAGAAGCAACACACGAGAGTTCAAGGAAAGACAAAAGAGCCCTTTTTCAACGATAAAAGAATGTTCTATGATTTATCAGAAAATGACTTGGTCTCACATCGCTTAAGACTGAAGGTATACAGTAGAGAAGCTATAAAAAAGAATGAGCTGCTTGGCGAGGCTGAGATTGCACTTGGCTCATTGAGGCTGGCAGAAAAAGAGACTTTCAGTTTAGATTTACACATGACGATGAATCAGGTATGTTGTTTCATTGATGACGTTTTTTTCGCAGGGGTAGCAACTTGGCAAATGGACTTGCTACTGTTTCGATTTTACCCTTACCTGTTTTGGTTTTCTCTTATAATCACATCTTTTTACCTCACTACGTCGAGCTGTGAACACGGTAGGGCCAAATTTTTGGCCATATTTGGACTTTCAGATGTGTGTTAAAGCTGTAGATGCAAGACGTTTGAAAGCTTTCGTGTCCGACCAAGGATGACAGGATGGATTTCATATTAAGGGGAAATGGTCTAAAATCGTTATACTTTTGTTAAGTTAATATGTATTTTTTGATAGAAGATCATTAAAGATGTTCTAAAATTTTAGAATAATGGACAGATTCTAATATCGTTGCTACACGATGCTGCGCACTCAAAACTGAAGGTAATGGTCCATAAAGCAAAGGAATTACCAAAGCTTCGCAGCATTGGATTACCAGGTAAAAATATGTAATGTTCCTTCACTTTCTAAAAATCTTCTAAGTGAAGCATGTAATAAATCAAGCTTTCATGTTTCAAGCAGTTTTTTAGAAGATCTAAAATTGAAAAAGAATACTAGAAATGCTTAGAAAAGAGTTAAAAATTTTCAAAAAATTTTCAGTTAAATAGTAATTTTGTTTTCCAAAAGGGTCATTTGAGCTTTCTATTTAATCTAATTAATTTTTACTGACAACAAAGAGACTAACCAGATATAGACCAGAGGGGGCAGGGGACCTATGGTCACCGAACGATAGACTTTATGGGATGAACTTTTTTTAGATCAAATTTTGGCGTAGAATCCGAAAATGGATGTTGATCGGGCAGGCGAGGCTGCTTTTCCGAGATATTGGGGGGGGGGGGGTTGAGGCCATTTTTCTGCAGAACATATAAATTCACCGTTTGTATGATCAACAAACGAAAGACCGTATGGGAAAAACTTTTCTAGCAAATATTTTGGAGCAGCAGCAAAGTTCTTTCATGTCGTATGGAATTATCCTGACAAGTTTCATAACGTTATTGTTCATTTGGGAGACTTTCACGCTATAGTTGAATTCTTCGGCGTAATAGGCAAACTGATGTCTCGAAGTGGATTCGAAGATATTGTATACGAAGCCAACATATGCACATCTGGAGGGATCAAAGGTGTGCTTTCTGGTAAGCATTATAATAGAAGTTGGACAGTTCACGAATGTTTCGCGGAAGCGTTGAACAGAATGTTTCTGGAGAGATTTAAAGATGAAATAACCGAGCCATTTCATAGTAACCTAAACATTGATCCAGAAATCACAGACGTCCAATCTCTAACAGAACGCAAAAGTTTCCTTAATTACGAGAGAAAGATTTCCAAGCTAACAAATCGTTGCCTTCAAGGAGAATTTGGTAAAACTGCACAATACTGGATGCTATACAAGAAAGCAGTTGATCGTCAGCACTTACTTCATTTTGCTGTAAATACAAACAATTACGACTTGAGGAAGTATTGCTGGAGAAGCTCCCTTCCACTATGTTTCAGTATGAACAAGCAAAACTACGCAAGATATGGGAGTTTTTACCTTAATATGCTAGAAAACTTAGATGCAACACATCCAGGTGCTCGTGAACAAATAGAAAAGGAAGGAATCGCAGTCCGGCGTAACTCATATAACATCGGTCAATCCATAGATGCAGCAGGAGAACAGACATTTATGAAATGCTCCAAGACAGCTGGTGGGATCAAAAATTTTGTAACTCAGGACAATACTTATGAAAAATGGGTGTTAAACAGATCACAACAAGCCAAATATGTGCAAGCTTTGCGAGAATTTGCAAATGTTGATAGAACTACTCAGAAGCCATGGAAATGTCTGCGAAAAAAAGAAATAAAGAAATCAGAGAACAGAGTCACAAAGCTTGCAAAAATTACGAGCGAGAACTTCATTAATCCGTTTTGTCCAACACTTGATAAGGAACATCTTAATAACCTTGAATCTGGCCAGCCACTTTCAGAGGAAGCAACTGAATGTCTTCTATCAGCAGAGAAACGTGGCGAAGTAAGAAGGATTGAATTTGATCAGCGATGTAAAATAGATGGGTCAAAAGAGAAGTTTTTTGATCCAGTAAAGAGAGTTCCTTGGAATAGCTTTGTAGATAACAGAAAGAAAACAAAAGTCGAAGTCGGCGTTAAATGCAACGATATAGAGGTGCAGCGAGACATACTTGGTCTTCTTCTGGCAAAGTCCTCCCAAGAAAAGGCAATCATTGACATCGACAGAGCTCTTTCATATATTTGTGCCCCATTCCTTTGGCTCTTGCAACAAGTGACGGACAGCGCCGTAAAACATGCAAAAGTAAACTCTTTGAGGCGGCACTAAATGAAACAGTAGAGGAAAATTCAAGTGCAAGGAACATCGAGGCGAGTATGTGTTATTTTGGAGAGATCTAGCAGCAATAATTCGTTCAACCATGCCAGTACCAGACACGTTTAGAGAGCTAGCTCTAAAGATTTTGAAAGAAATTCCAGCAATTTATAATTTATCAGTCAATTTACATCGCTTGTGACACTTATCGAGAAGATTCTTTAAAAAATTCCGAAAGAGTATTGAGAAGAGAAGGTGAAAAGTTTGTAATTAAAAATGCGGATATACGTATTCCAGCTGACCTCAAGAAGTTCTTGGGTAACGGTGACAATAAGAAACGACTATTCGAGTTAATTGAGGAAGTATGGATCGAAAATAAAGACATGGTTGCAAACAGAGAAATTTATTTTGGTAGAGGCAATAGCTGTAAAATAATAAGGTGCCATGGTGCAAGTTTAGAGCTTGCTTTAAGCACAAACCACGAAGAGGCGGATACAAAAGTTGCATACATGATTCTTCATGCTCGGGAAAACAATACGGAAGAAGGAACTGCATACGTTGTGCGTTCACCATCTGCAGATATTGATATTCCAATGATAATCCTCGGAAATGAAATGTCAGAGAATCAGGTGTATATTGACAGTGGTACGGGAAAGCATCGAAAATTAATAATTCTCTCATTTAGTTGCCTCACAGATATCCAGAAAAAGGCTTTACTTGGATTGCATGCATTCACCGGTAATGACTTAGTGTCAAGCTTCTTCAGAAAAGGAAAACCAATGTGCTGGAATGCTCTCAAGAAAAACAGTAATTATTTAAGAGCCTTCAGTCAGATCAGCTGTGCTGCTCAAATCCCAGAACTTCTGATGGAAGAATTGGAAAAATTTGTGTACCATGTTTATGGAGAGAAAAGAAAAAAATCAGTGAATGATGCTAGAGCAAGTATGTTTTGGAACAGATTAAACAAAACCAACAAAGTTATTGATATTTCCTTGCTTCCACCTTGCCGAAGAAGTTTGGAAAAACACATTAATAGAGCAAATTATGTTGCTATGATTTGGAGGCAAGCAAGTTTGACAATGATGAACGTTGAGTGCCCTGCTGAACATGGCTGGCTTCCAGACTATCAAGTTGATTGGATTAATGAGGCATACCCTGCTGATGTCGAAGAGCTTCTTGTGAAGGTACCTGATAGCGAACGCAGTCTGGGAACGGATGTTGAGATTGACAGTGAAGATGAAAGCAGTTCAGAAGAGGACTTTACCGATGCATAATTCAACAATGCTGGACAAAGATGATTTTGAACCCCCAAATATCTCGGAAACGCAGCCTAAACCCACCCGATCAACATCTTTTTCGGATTCTACGTCAAAATCTGAGCCAGAAAATGTTTATCTCCTTAAATCTCTCATTTGTTGATTATACAAAGGGTTAATTTGTATGTTTTTGCAAAAACAATGGCCCCAGCCCCCAAAATGTCGGAAACGCAGCCTCGCCCGCCCGATCGACATCTATTTTCGGATTCTACGCAAAAATCTGAACTAGAAAAGTTCATCCCATACGGTCTTTCGTTTGTTGATCATACAAACGGTGAATTTGCATGTTTCTGCAAAAAGATGGCGTTAGCCCCCCAATATCTCGGAAAAGCAGCCTCGCCCGTCCGATCAACATCCATTTTCGGATTCTACGCAAAAATCTGAACTAGAAAAGTTCATCCCATACGGTCTTTCGTTTGTTGATCATACAAACG